>JAEIFU010002468.1:0-43465 GCA_018904235.1 Lordiphosa stackelbergi
TTCAGGACCGGTTTGACCTTGTTTAAAACATTCATTGCATGATCTTGACTATATTCTTTTTACCGTTGGTCATCCATGGTTTTCATCGCAGTTCCAGTATTATCACTTAATCATGAATATATAGTGTGTGGCCATTTGTCGACATTGCAATTCTGTTTCTTAAGCACTTAGCGGTTTTTACCATGGAGTTCCTTCAACGCTGTTGCGCTTATACGCTTTATCCTTGCAGAATTTTCCTCTTGGTTGGCTGTGATGTTTGTTTGGCATTATTAATATTTTTGAAGCTCTTTGGTAATTTTCCGCGATTTCATGTGTTGGCAGTCACGGATAGTGGTTTGAAACATTCTTTTTACGACCTTGACTGTATTCTTTACCATTGGTTATCCGTGGTAATTATCGCGGTTCCAGTATTGTCATAAACATGATTATTTAGATGTCATTTGTCGCCTTGCGGGTCTGTTTCTTAAGCATGGCGGTTTTTACCATGAGTTCCCTTCGGGCTTTTAATTGCGCTCTGCATTTATCCTTGCACAATTTCCTCTTGGATGGGTGTGAAGTTGTTTGGCATTATTATTTTGAACCTCTTTGGTAAGTTTCCGCGATTTAATGATTTGTCACTCACGGAAAGTGGTTTGAAACATTTTTTACAACCTTCACTATATTTTTTACCACTGGTTATGCACTGATTTTTATTGCAATTATATTTTCATAATCATGGTTTTGTAGTTATTGTGGTCGATTTTGGTCATAAAACAGTTCTTAAGCACAGCGGATTTGATACCATGGGGATTCCATAGCTGTGAAATGCGCTTGTACATTGATCAGTGCACGAAATGCTTGCGTGTTGTATACAAACCCTGGTTGCTAGTTTGCATAATGTTCATAGTGTTAACAGTTTTAACAGTGTTCTCATTGTCGTTCTCCTATCATATGACATAGATTAAGTTCCTTTTGCTAATGCTTGCACTCACACTGGCTTTGTTAACAAATCAGTAGATCATCAACTCCCAATCAGCCTAGATGGTTTGAAAAATGTCTCGCTTTGACAGTGTGAGCATTGATACTGTTGCCTGTTACACACGATTCATTTGAACTAGATAGAACAATTTTTAGTTTAGTGTGCACTCGTGCAGGGCTCTAGTTCAGATGTTAATTTACAGATTTTTAAAATGTTTTTATCACCAATGACTTTGGATAGCAAGCAATTGAAATTAATTAAATTTTTTAAATATGTAAATTTTCAAATCGTTTTTTCCGCGAATTACGCGAATTTCGGCAAAATGCTGAAAATACGTCTATACTATTTTTACAACAAGGAATACGAAAAAAATTAACTCGATCCATTCAAAATCCCAGTGGGCGATTTTACATGGAATCACACATATATTGGGTTGCCCAAAAAGTAATTGCGGATTTTTCATATAGTCGGCGTTTATAATTTTAAACTGCTTGTGACTCTGAAATTGCATTCTTTCTTTTGTCAGTTATTAGCTGTCACTATTAGCTTGCTTTAGAAAAAAGTGCGCGTAATTTTGTTTACATTTGTTTGATTGGCGCCCTTTTTAATATGGAGTCCACAAAAGAGCATTTTCGTCATATTTTACTTTATTATTTCCGTAAAGGAAAAAGCGCAGAGAGTTGCTAAAGTTGCGTGATGTGTATGGTGATAAAGCCTTAAAAGAAAGACAGTGTCAAAATTGGTTTCGCAAATTCCGTTCTGGAGATTTTTCACTTAAAGATGAGCCACGTTCAGGTCGGCCAAATGAAGTTGATGATGACCAAATCAAAGCATTAATCGAATTGGATCGTCATGTAACTGAGCGTGAGATAGGAGAGAAGTTAAATATACCAAAATCAACCGCTCATTATCACATACAAAGTCTTGGACTGGTGAAAAGCTTGATATTTGGGTACCCATGAATTGAAAGAAATTCATTTAACAAACCGAATCAACGTTTGTGATATGCATCTTAAACGCAATGAATTCGATCCATTTTTAAAGCGAATCATAACTGGAGATGAAAATGGATTGTTTACAATAACGTTAATCGAAAACGATCATGGTCCAGGCATGGTGAACCAGCTCAAACCACTTCAAAGGCTGATATCCACCAAAAAGAAGGTTATGCTGTCTGTTTGGTGGGATTGGAAGTGGTGTGATATTTTTTGAGCTGCTTCCAAGGAACCAAACGATTAATTCGGATGTTTACTGTCAACAACTGGACAAATTGAATGCAGCCATCAACGAGAAACGGCCAGAATTGATCAATCGTAAAGGTGTCATTTTCCATCATGACAACGCCAGACCACACACATCTTTGATGACCCGGCAAAAACTGGGACAGCTTGGCTGGGAAGTTTTGATGCATCCACCATATAGCCCTGACCTTGCACCATCAGACTACCATTTATTTCGATCTTTGCAGAACTCCTTAAATGGTAAAACTTTCGGCAATGATGAGGCTATAAAATCGCACTTGGTTCAGTTTTTTGCAGATAAAGGCCAGTTCTATGAGCGTGGAATACAAAATTTGCCGGGAAGATGGCAAAAGGTTAGCGAACAAAATGGAAATTATATATTTGATTAAAGTTCATTCTAACTTTGATTAAAAATGCATTTACTTTCATTTGAAAAATTCGCAATTACTTTTTGGGCAACCCAATATATAGTACACATGGGTTCAGAACATGATACTAAATGAAGAAGCTGAGCTACAGAAATCCCCTTTCCAAATAAATCAAATAAAGAGGAATGGAAAGGGGAGGGGAGAACAATACAATCACATGCATCTCTATGGGTCTTCGGATTCTTGTGACGCAGGCGAGCTAGAGCTGGTCTCTGACGACGCCTCCTCAATATTCTCATCCTCTGCCGTCTCAGTCAAATGGGTGGCCACCACCTGGTACTCGGGCTTGCCCTTCTTGAACATACGCAAGCCCGTCAGTGTAACGCTCGTTCCACTCACATCTATGCAGACTAAAATAAAAGACTGGCTCTGCGGACGATGGCGCAGGCGACGTGCCGAGTCCCGGTCGAGAGGATCCAGCATATTCCAGAACATGGGATGCTGCACCACCTGATCCAAGTTGCCACACACCTGCGAACGAAGGCGACGCGTGTGCATGGCAAAATTGTGCTCCCGAAGGGACTCATGTAGATCACCTGATCGCGACGTGGCAGAAATCGACTGTGTGTGCTGGGTTATTACCACGCCAGGTGCGCAAATCCAGGAACATTTGCTCCAAAATGCCGCCACATAGGGCTGTGGCGGCAACATAAATGAAGGCGCGTGGAGTTTGCAGCAGGACAATGGACAGGTGACAGATCACAATTATCCGACGAGTTGGCTGAAGTGGAAGAGGTATCCTCATCGTCGGATTCCGACTGATTGTTCACTGGCGGCGCCACTGGCCCTCTCTCGTTGAAATTGTACGAACTGAAGATGTCGTTGGTGGGCGTGGCCTTGGCGCCCCTCTGCGGGGGCCGTGTCGTTGAGTTCTTTGGCCTGAGCCAATTTGCAGGGACGTAATGTCCATGGCGGCACCGAAGTGGACGGTTCGTCATCGTTCAACACCTTTAGAGATTCCGGCTGCTGTGTGGAGCTGGTGGCAACAGCAGCAGCCTCGTCATTGCCGTTGCCATCGCTGGTCTTCTCGGGTGAGCACATTTCGACAGGCAGATTACGTGGTGATTCGAGCAGCAATTCCTTAAGGTTTTCAATGGCACTAAAGCTCTGCAGATCCGAGTTATTAGTGGGCGTCCAGCGCAGATCCAGCACCTCAAGTTTCTGGAAGCCAAAACGTGCGGCCATGCTGGCATAGGGCACAAATTTCCACAGCAATTGGCAGCCCTTGAGGCTGAGTCAAAGCCATGACATAGTAGGGTTCAAACCAATTGCTGTCCTCTATGCTCAGATCCTCCAGCTCCACAAGTTGATGCTCTATCATGTGAAATATACTCGTGACCAAATCCCTCACCTTCAGTCATTGAGCTTAAGAGTCTTCAGGGTTAAAATCCAAGCTCACACCCTGCAGCTCCAAAACTCTCAGCTGTGTTTCCACCTTGGGGAAAACAGAGGTAAGCGTGCAAGTGAACTGTTTTCCCTCACCGGCCACATGTTGCGAGGAAGGCGGTCCGCATATCTTAATGGTGTGTGTCTTCTCGGTGGGCCTGCCCAGTATCTCCTCCAGTATGCCCAGGGGCAGCGGACCATTGCTGAGATCGATTTGATGCCAGAAGCGATGATCTAATAGTAAATTCTCCAAGCGCGGCGAGGAATGCATCACCGCCAGTATGGATGGCGTATCCAGGTACTTAACGGACTCTGTTTGTTTCTCCTCTTTTTTACGCTGTTTTGTTTTCGGGTCCGACTGCAGTTTCTCTGTTACCTACTCGTCCAAATTGTCCAGCGGCAGCAGAGGAATGGCATCTTTAGGTGCAAATTCACTGCTGGAGAAGCGCCGCTTGTGCGCAGCAACAAAAACGTTAGCTACGTCGGCATTATCCATTTCTTTGTCGCTTTGTTTTCGTTTAGCCCAATTTTTCTGAATTGGAGCAGCGGTCGCCACTTGCCTGAGCCCACCGTTCGAGACTGGACTATTTGTTACCCGGGCCTCCAGCCAGGCTGACTCTCGGCACGGTCCGAATGACACCTTAGTCCGCCCAGGGTGAGATGTGGGATGGAAAGAGGTAGGTATTGTGTAGGAGTTGGGTGTGTGTGAGACTACTATAGCAGGCGGCAACACAAGCGCTTCGTCGGTGCACTGCGGCGTGACACCCACTGGCAGTCCGGGACTGTTATTTTGTGGGATAAACCCAACTTATTCGCCGCAGTAAGCCTCCATAGGAAGGCCGCTCGCTATCCGCAACCTGCGAGCCGTCCGATGGCCCAACAGCTAGGCCCCCAAAAAACCATCTCACAAGTTCTTTGGGAATACGGAGCCGCGGCGCCATGGGTCAAACCGATTCGCAGCCATATTCGCTGCTTCGTAGTAGTAAGCCGACGGGGGAAGCTGAGAGCGAGAGAGAAAATTGATCTCATTTTTTGCTCGCACTCCCCTTAAGGCTCCCCCGCACTTCCCTTGCCAACAAGTTTGAAGTCGAGATCGATTGTCTTCTGGTATTCGAGCAGTTTTTGTCTTAATAATCAAGAAGAAAAAAATCTAAATTGAAGACGAATTCCCGTCTCGCCAATTCAAGCTAGATTTCTCTCTGGGTTAAGGTACTTACACAAATTTTCTATAACGGAACTTTTATATTCTGTACCCAGTCCGTAATGAACGTCTTCATTGGGCCGTATTTCAGAATAAAATCTTCTCGAATATAGCTTTAGCTACGACTTTTGCACTTTTGTTTGGAATAGGTATGGCAACAAGATATTTTGTTAAATCACATATCAGTGTAACTGCATATTCATTGCCTTGCTCTGATTTTGGTAGTGGACCGATCGTGTCTACTATTACTCTATTAAAAGCATTGATTCGGACTTCCTTAATTGTTAAAGGAGTTTTTGTGTGTGTTCGTTTGTAATCAGTAATAAACCGAGTCATACCTTTCAAAAAATAAATGTGGCCCCTGGCCATAAGTCCAGAGACGACGATGATTGTACTACGATGATTATTTATTAATATTATGTGGATAAACATGTACTTAAAACAATGGTATGTGTGTGTATTAACTTTAGCGAGTTTAAATAGATCTTGCGAATGCGTGTGTAGCCTACGAGATTTCAGCACCGACTGGATCTCTGATCGCAAACTACCCTCACACTGAAGTTCAATAGCGACGGCCACTTCGTGTCGCTCTCTTGGTTACTTGCTCTCCTGGCTCTCTTGGCTTCTCGCGGATTCCTATAAATGTTTTGACCTAGGCCTGTGTGTTCATTGTATTGAATCATTATGAATTCTCAATGTGGCACTTTTCGGTGTTGGCTGATTTGATGCATATCGGCTTGCACTTCGAGACTTTGGAAAGAACCGACCTAGGTCGAGAACTCCATTAATATACAGAAATTTTTTCCATGTTAAAAGAAACATAGCATATTTTTTACTTGCAAGGTGACTTTTTAAGAACTTCGTCGTTGTTGATGATTTCAAATACGTTGGGCTTTGATACTTCATCCATAGATTGCATAGGCAATTCTATTTCTTCATCTCCTGCGTAGGATTTTTGTCTACTTTGATATCTTGTAAGTGACTTTCATTATATTTCTGGTAATGTCTTGTAGTTCTTTGACGGTTATTCTTGATGATGCATCAGCTACATAATTGTCTCTTTTCCCTTTAGAAACTCGACTGTGAAGTCGTACTTTTATATTTCGAGTCGCATGAGTGTTCATTTTGAACTAGGATTTGATTATTGAAAACAAATATGTTAATGGTCTAAGATCTGTTTTGACCAGGGACCGAAAATAACTGTTATTTTGAAATTTTTTGATTAGATAAATTAATATGAAGCATTCACTTAAAAGCTGTTCTCCTAAATTGGAACAATAATAATTTCTGTTCAGCTTCTCAGATAAGCCATGATATCATATTTTTTGATTTTTATTAAAATAAATTGTTCGCTATTAATTATTAAATATTTTTATTTTTTTCATCGTCCATAATCATTTTAAATGATTTTTTATAAAAATCTAAAATACTTTTTATAAGTTAATTTTTAAATGTAAAATCATTGATGTTAGTTTTCTGAGTTTTATTTTTATTATTCATGTATAAGTAATTATTCTCGATTTTTTTGTTTCTAATCAAATCAAACCAGTTATCAGAGATTTTTGTTTGAAAATCACAAAAAAAAATCCCAATAAGAATTCGGTTCCATACACATTTTGAAAAATGTATCATTGCCTGCTTTGAATAGCAATTGGAAATTTCAAAATGGGAAACAAATTCTTATTGGGATTTTTATTTTTGTTTTCCAAACTAAAAACTAACTGGTTTGATTTGATTAGAAACAAAAAGTAGATTAAATATTCATAAATAAATAAAACAAAAAAAAAACACCAAAAATATGTTAAAAGTAAATATAATTAATAAACATTTAAAATAAAACTTCGGCTGTACCGAAGTTTATATACCCTGGAGCATGATATATGCTGCCAGTTTGATATATAGCTATACGATATATTCATCAAAAAAGTTTTTCTCACTAGAACTACATTTTGGACCGATCGTTCCTATGGCAGCTATATGCTATAGTCATCCGATTTAAATCAAACTTGACAAAATTGTGTGGTAGTATATAATATAGATCTGTCCAAGGTGCTCCCACTTGCATTGAAAACAAAAAAGATTTTCTTACTAAGACTTTTTCAAATCTATCTTTTGTATGGCAGCTATACTATATAGTTGTCGGATTTCGATAAATCTCGGTGAAATTATGTGAAATCATAGAAAACTTATAAATACGGGGGTTGGGAGCGATAGCATTGAAAACAAAATAGTTTTTTTTTTTTTTTTTGCCCCCTAAAAATATAGTTGTCCGATTCGATAAATCTCGGTGAAATTATGTGAAATCATAGAAAACTTATAAATATGGGGGTTTTTTTAAAATTTTTCTTACTAAGATTTTTTTCAGACTTATCTTTTGTATGACAGCTATTCTATATAGTTGTCCGATTTCGATAAATCTCGGTGAAATTATGTGAAATCATAGAAAACTTATAAATACGGGGGTTGGGAGCGATAGCATTGAAAACAAAAAAGTTTTTCTCACTAAAACTACTTTTTCAACCGATCGTTCCTATGGCAGCTATATGCTATAGTCATCCGATCGGGCCGGTTCCGACAAATGTGCAGCGTATTTATACCAAAAGACTTCGTCCAAAGTTTGGTTGAGATAGCTTTAAAACTGACGGAGGAGATAGCATAGAAACAGACGGACAGACGGACGGACAGACGGACAGACGGAAATGGCTATATCAACTCAGCTCGTCATGCTGATCAAGAATATATATACTTTATGTGGTCGGAGATGTTTCCTTCTGTGCGTTACAAACATCCGGACAATTTTAATATACCCTCTCCAAGGGTATAAAAAGACAATTTTTTTTAACATTAATGCAGACGTGATATACTAAAAATAGAGGGAAGCTAACTTCGGCTGTACCGAAGTTTATATACCCTTGGAGCATGATATATGCTGCCAGTTTGATATATGGCTATACGATATATTCATCAAAAAAGTTTTTCTCACTAGAACTACATTTTGGACCGATCGTTCCTATGGCAGCTATATGCTATAGTCATCCGATTTAAATCAAACTTGACAAAATGTATGGCAGCTATACTATATAGTTGCCCGATTTTGATAAATCTCGGTGAAATTATGTGAAATCATAGAAAACTTATTAATACGGGGGTTGGGATCGATAGCGTTGAAAACAAAAAAGTTTTTTTTACTAAGACTTTTTTTCAGACCTATCTTTTGTATGGCAGCTACAAACTATATAGTTGCCCGATTTTGATAAATCTCGGTGAAATTATGTGAAAGCATAAAGAATTCATAAATACGAGGGTTGGGAGCGATAGCATTGAAAACAAAAAAGTTTTTCTCACTAAAACTACTTTTTCAACCGATCGTTCCTATGGCAGCTATATGCTATAGTCATCCGATCCGGCTGGTTCCGACAAATGTGCAGCGTATTTGTACCAAATGACTTCGTGCAAAGTTTGGTTACGGTAGCTTTAAAACTGACGGAGGAGATAGCATAGAAACAGACGGACAGACGGACAGACGGACGGACGGACAGACGTACATGGCTATATCAACTCAGCTCGTCACGCTGATCAAGAATATATAATGTATGTGGTCGGAGATGCTTCCTTCTGTGCGTTACAAATATCCGGACAATTTTAATATACCCTCTCAAAGGTAAAAAATCATTTAAAATGATTATGGACGATGAAAAAAATATTTTAATTAATATCTTATGAGCAAAAAAAAAAATCATATATAATCATTATGTTTTGATTTTTATATAAAAATGAGTGATTTGTTCGGTCCCTGGTTTTGACTGTATAATGTTTTCCATAAATATATGGTCGAAAATGGGTAATTGCTTAGTGCACTTAGTAAATGAGCGCCCTTAGTAAATGAGCGTGATGCATAAGCTATTGGAAGTTGGAGTCCATTATGGTTTTGAGTTAAAACGCCCCCCCAAGCTTTTACGTGCATCATTATTATTTAAAATTTTTTGTAATGTGTGTATTTTTTTATAATTTGGTTTTTGAAATATTCGGTTTAATGTTTATTTTAGAGTGAGAACAAAATAAAAATTGTGTAAAAAGGTTTTTAAAAAAAAAAGAATTGAGAGTAGAAATATGTAGTGTGTTGTTTATTAAAAATTGAAATATATATATTTTAACAACACTCCACTCCACCATATTACGATGCCTCCTCTTCTTTTTTTTATTTACTCCCCTACAATTTTTTTTTGTTTTTTTATCCCGTGCTGTGCTGGGTTTCTAATTATATTTTTATCCCTTATTTTGGCCCCCACCACCCTTCTCCTTATTTTTTTCCGCACATCTCAATGGTATTGTATAAAGTTTTGGTTTTTAATGTATTTAAATTACTCTTATATATACACACAGATTTAAAATATTTTTTAATTTTGTGCCGCGCCCCCGCCCCCCCCCGCTAATTATAAAAACGTAATACCCCCCATTTTTTTTGATATATATGGTTTTTAAGTTTAAATTAATTAATTAAATAACGGTGACACGTCTAATTAACACATATACAATTTCACTCAACACACAAATTCATCACAACACAAAATTAACACAAGCAATTTCAACACATGCGTATTCAACACAATACAATTTCAGCATAAATCAATTTTATCACATTCAAATTAAACACATGTCAAAACAAACGTCAAAAAAAAACAACGATTCAGTTCAATCTTAACATTCGTCAATTTAGTAATGGAACAAATTCATCACTAGACATTTTTAACAAAATTATTTATAACAATTCCAACATTAAAATATCTCTGCTCTACAAGTCGGCAATTTGCTTATTTGTATTTAACGGGTCGAAATCAGTTTAGTCTCAGATGTCGATGTGACACGCCACGGACCAACAACAGCGTTAAAGGCTAGCACAACGCTTTCAATGGAAAAATTCAGGTCTATTATGCAACAATTGAAAAATTCATTGAGACGCTCAAAAAGGAACAAACATTAGTAAATGCATTTCTAGACCAGCATTCAGTAGACCTTGAGATTGCAAAAAAAATCGAAAGAAATATTGTCACTACGATGAAAGGCTGAAAAAATATTGTGTGTAGTTTTAAGCCCAATTCCGATATAATCAATTACTTAAAATGCATTGCAAAAAAGGTTAAAAATTAAAATGTAATTATATAATATACACGGATGCATTTGTCTTGTGATTTTGTTGATTTTTAGGATTATTTTTCATAAAATTTTTTTTCAAAATCGCGCGATTTTTGAAGAAAATAATTTTTGTTTGCAGCGCAATCTTTCCTATGCAATCTTAAAAAACCACTGCCCAAAACACAACAAAAAAAAAAAAGAAACATAACTCAATTTGTGTATATTATATAATTACATTTTAGTTCTTAACCTTTTTTGCAATGCAAATTTTGTTATTGATTATATCGGACCTGGGCTTAAACTACAGCACAATATTTTTAGCCTTTCACCAGTGACAAAAGTAAGTTATGATTTTTTTGCAATCTCAAAACAGGTCTACCGAATGCCGGTCTAGAACATGCATTTACTTATGTTTGTTCCTTTTGAGCGTTTTTCTCTAGCGAAATGAATTTTTCAAATTGTTTATTAAGTAACTGAATTTTTCCATTGAAGACGTTGTGCTAGCCTTTAATTCGTGTTGTTGGTCCGTGGCGAAAGTCGCGCGTCCAATATTTCAAAAAAAAAGTGCGAACATATAAAAACATTTGTGCGGCGGTCAGCTTTACTTCACTTGAGAAAACCACTGCATACATTAATTTTGCACAGCAACAGTGTGAAAGTCTTACGTAAAAAAACTCAAGTCTTTTATTCATCAATGGAAACATTCATTGAGTCGGTCAAAATGGAACAAACATTGGTAGAAAATAAAAAGTGTTATGTGCAGAATCAAGCCCAATTGCTATATTATCAATTACTTAACATGTTGCAAAGAATGCTAAAATATACTACACTACCTTATAGCCAAGAAACCCAATTTCTACTACACCTATTTTATATTTTAATAGATTTTCGAGCTCAGCACTCCAAACTATACTAAAAAACAATTTTAGTAGAAATGGGTCATTTAATTTATTTATTTTTTCAAACAAGCGATATTAAAAATGCAGGGCCACACAAGCGAATATAGCGTTCACATTGATAAAACCACAAAACTTAAGAAATAAATCGTACACTCTTGCGTCATCCTATACTTTACCCGTAGTTTTTCTGATATTTAGATAGATGGGTATTAAATTGGAAATTTCATGATAAAATTACGTGTCAAGGAATTAAGGGTCCACGATAAAAATTCATGGATTGTAGTAAACACCTTCACTTTTATTCTTGCAAATAGCTTACAATTTTATTGTACATCAATGAATTTCCGTCTTAGAGGTCATAGGATCACTGTAATTCAGTTTCTTCGTGCTTAAGTTATTGTGTGTTGAATTGACGAATGTTTAATTTGCTTTGGCTAAAATTGATTGTGGTAAACTTGTATTGTGTTACAATTGCAGTGTGTTGAAATTCCTAGTGTTGAATTTGTGTTATGTTGAACTGACGCGTGTTGAATTGACTAGTGTTGAAATTGTTTTGTGTTAAAATGACGTGTGTTTAATTGACGTGTTAAAATTGTTTTGTGTTAAATAGACATGGCTTATACGTTCATTTATGTTCGTCATTCCAGAGCAGTTTCTTACCCAGAATGACACCCAAGTATTTGCATTGTCACCAACTACGGCTTACTCCGTTGATATTAGGCGGGAAAAGATCAGGAATTTTTTGTACTGGGAGAAAAGCACTAATTCCGTCTTAGCCGGGTTTACGCCCAAGCCACAAGATTTTGTCCACTGAGCAAGTGTTGTCAGTGCGGTCTGTAACAGCGTCACACAGCGTCGGAGGAAACATTCTACATTTGAAGATGGCAATATCATCCGCGTAAGCCACCACTACGTGTCCCTCCGCTTTCCATTAGCCGCAGTTTTGGTTATCTGTTAAAACCCACAGAAGCGGAGAGAGAAACCTCCTCAGAGTGCCTCTGTTTACACATCTGCGAGCAGTTGCACCAGTTGGGAGAACAATCGTTCTAGTTGGTTAGCAATTGTTCGATGAACTTCTTCCAGCTGGCACACATCTGCTCCCAGATATGTCAAGCGCAGAGGTGATGGCGTTAGGTTAATGTTACTGAAGGCACCTCAATGTCAAGAAATGCTACTAAAGAAAAGTCCTTACTTCATGTGATCTTCTCAAGCCTTGAGACCAGGAGTGCAGGGCGGTTTCTGGTGACCTACCCTTGCTGTGTGCATGTTGGGTGTGTGCTAAATGAGCAGGACTAATAGTTTGCCTCAGGTGTGCATCTATAAGTCTCTCGAGAGTTTTAAGAAGAAACGAGGGTAGGCTGATTGACCTATAATCGCTTGGTTTCACATGAAGCTTTGCCAGCTGGTATGAATATTACTTTAGTTTCTCTCCACCTAGTGGGGATTTAGTTGACCTTGAGACAGCTTACATAGATTGTGTAGAGCCAGGTCATTGTGTACCCAATTGTTTGTTGTAGTTGGGCGGGATATATGTTATCGAGACCTGGCGACTTAAATGGTTCGAACGATAGCCCATTTAATTTTGGTCGCCGTGACAATGGTTTTGTCGTATTGCATAGAAAGGTCGGTTGGACTAAACTGAGGTATTAAGTTAAGGGAGCATTCAGGGAAGTGGGAGTGCTACAGAAGATTTAGAGATTCTTCGCTCGAGTCGGTCCAGGTTCCGTCTGTTTTTGTAAGAGTCCTGGCGAGGTTGGTGAGCTAGCCAGAATCTTTCTCTGAGCCGTAATGCATCAGAAGTAGATTCAATATTACTACAGTAATGGGTCCAGGAGGTGCGTTTCGCCCTCTTGGTAGCTTCTTATAAGTACGTAACTTTTGTTTATATAACTCCCAAGCGGTTGTTTATTGGCTATATTTGGCTACGTTAAATGTATGTCGACATTCCTTTCGGAGCTTATCTAGTTTCCTGCAGACCACCAAGGTGGTTTAAAGGTGGATTTTATTTTCTTCTAGGGGGCAGGCCCTATTGAACGAGTCCGTATACGCGAGGGTAATTGTATCGACAAGTATATCCATCTGTTTCCCCGTACTTGGTGTGTATTGTGGGGATGGTCCAAGATTTTTAGAGAGAAGTTTGTTGTGTACTCTCCCAATTGGTCTTTTGGGTTCTGTTCCTTTTGGGTGAGGGACATTATTTTTAGTACGACTTATGTATCGATGATCAGAGAAGGAGTGCTCTGGGAGCACCTTCCTGATATCAATTGGTCACAGAGGTCTTCGGAGATGAGGGTTATATCTAAACCTCTCTTCTATTTTTGATAACAAAGGTGGGGTCATTCCCTTGTTGGCAACATGCAAGTCTGTCTGTAATAGGTAGTTGTACAGTGACTCACCGCGCTCATTTATATCTGAGCTGCCCCATTGAGTGTGGTGTGCGTTGGCATCGCCACCTAAAATAAGGCTTTGTATGTGTGTAACTCCAATTTCCAGTTAGGTCCCGAATATTTTTCGGCTCTCAGTGTCATGAGCCAGATAAAAAGATGCCAGCCTGATTATGGAACTCCCCAGTTCTAGGCTGACTGTAGTGATGTCACCATCACTAAACTGGGGAAGAAATAGTGTCTTAAATGTATTTTTGCTAAAATATGTACGAATTTTTCCCTACCCTTGGTATAGTAAAGGTAGTTTATGTCTGTAAGCCATTGATTCCCGTCTCCAGAAATCCGTGGCTCTGGACAAAACAATATCAACTTCTGCCTGAGGATAGGCGAAGTAAAAGTTCGAAGCGGTTGCTGCTTCGAGTGATGCAGGCTTATTTGTAGAACCCGCATACAATAATAATATTTTTGACTAAAGCTTTATTGCTGGTTTTTAGCCATTTGAACCTCCAGACACCCACTTCTCATAATCAAATCCCCATCATCTGCCTTTGCTTCCGTTTGGGTGAAGCAGAAAACAGGGGGCGAAACGGTGGTCGCACGAACTAAAGCGAGGTTCCGGCTGTAAAACGGCCAAAGACACTAATAATCTCTAGCTAAAAGTGTCAGCACTAATTGGTTGTCAGCGCTAACACTTTTTACGTATGCTTTTTGTAGAGCGTAATGAATTGACGTAAAACGTAATGCTGGCGCTTACATTGTTAACCTAAACAATAAGTTTATATTGGAGACAGAAACAAATGGCTTGAATTAAAATTGGTTGAAATTGTAAATATTCACAAAGACTTGCGTGAAAACCCTTGTGATGCACTGCACTTCACTATGCGGGTGGGAGGATCACCGATTGGGTGGACATTGGTGCTGCTCCTGACTTCTGGCGGCACCTGACTGCGGGCGGCTGCGTCGGCAACCAATTTATTTTGGAGATCGCCGGCAACGTAATTTCACAGGGCAAAAACAAAACACTCGTATGGCACTTTTGTCAAGGCAACGACGGTTGACAGTTTTTGGTGTCAACCGAAACGAGTTTAAACATTAATTATTTTAATTAATTCGCGGAGCCCCAAAATCAAAACAACCGCACGATCAGTGTGACCAGAGTCTCCGTTGTCTCTCCAGGATTATAAATGCCAGAATTTTTTGGATAGAGTTGAGAAGAGTAATACCTCGCCAGTTTTTACAGTGACTTAAGTCACCTTTTTTGGGAATGGTGACAATAACGCCTTCTTTCCACTCAGGAGGTATTGTTGCAGATATCCAAGCATTCTGAATGATGGGTTGCAGAACCCGTGATATAATGCTGGTACCAGCTTTCAAAAGCTCAGCTGGGAGCTCGTCCGGACCAGCAGCCTTGTTATTCTTAAGCTTGCTTATGGCTAAGCTTATTTCAGTTACGGTGGGTGGGTCTGTGCGAATGCTTCTATTTGGGTTCGGGAGAGTTGGTCAGAGACAGCGGTAATACTACTTCCATCCTGGGACCTGATGGGCGGTATGTTGTCCCTAGTACTTACAACTTTTTGATGGCTTTGTAGACACCACGTAGATTGCCCTCCTCGCACATTGTTCCGCTTGGTTGGTTATATTTTCCGCGAAGGAACGTTTGTCCTTCTTTACATTCTTCCTGACTTGACGGTGCTTTTCATTATATGCATTTCGTAGATGATCACGGTCATGGGAAGAGGCGGCGTTGAGATGGGATTTCAGCTGCCTTCGTTCCTCAATGTGTTGCCATCTTTGCTCGCAGCGTTGATTCCTTCGGGCCTCAGGCGGATTTGGCCCAGTACCAGGTTGTGGTTGCTATAAATGTCTGCTCCTCTGCACGTGGAACCGTCTACTTATTAAAATGTGGTCCATTTGGTTGCGTGTTCGACCGTCAGGTGATTGCCACGTGTATTTGTGGATATCCAAATGAGGGAATTTGGTGCCGCCAAAGAATAAGTGGTGGTTAGCGCCTAGTTCTATTAGACGTTTGTATATTATTGTTTTTATGGGACGGTAAAGCATGACGACCCATAATTGTTGTTGGAGGTTGTAGAACATATCTTTGGTGTCATCGGAGTCTGGTTCAGTGGGAGCGTAGCATTGTATGAATGTGATATTACGGAAGCTGGTTCTAAATCTGGCACTGATTATCCTTTCTGATATATTGGTGCGTATCCTATTAGGGCGCGTTTGGTATTTTTGGCTATTATTAGCCAACTCCGTTAGAGCGTTTTTTCTGAGTTGCCGCTTTAGATGAAGCAATGGCCGTCGAGCGTTGATCACAAATTAATGTCTTATCACTATATGTATATAGATTAGCCTTATTAAAAAAAAACAAAAAAAAAATATTTGCTGTCTGCAAGCATCATAATTATAAATGTTCTGCCACGCAGCGTGGCGAGGGTAGAGAGTCAGCCGCGCTACATTTAAACGTTTTTTTCGTTTTAGAGAGCAATGGGTGCTGCGTTGAGGAAATGCTTTCTTAGTACAATGTCCGATCACTATAGGAAGCTATTGGGAAATTTTGAAATTTCTAACTATTACGGTGTTTGCTGGAGTCTCATGATCACAAATTAATGTCTTATCACTATATGTATATAGATTAGCCTTATTAAAAAAAACAAAACAAAAAATTATTTGCTGTCTGCAGGCATCATAATTATAAATGTTCTGCCACGGAAATGGCCAGCGTGGCGAGAGGGTAGAGAGTCAGCCGCTCATGTCAGCAGTCGTGGGTTCGAATCATGGCCTGACGCGAGCGAAGATTTTTTTCTTTTTTTTTTTTTTTTTGTTTTCAAATTGTATTTTTTAAACAAATAAAATTGTTTGTTATTCATCGATATCAAGAAAACACACTTTTAGTAAATATTTTCAAGCATTTAAACGTTTTTTCGTTTTGGAGAGCAATGGGTGCTGCGTTGAGGAAATGCTTTCTTAGTCCAATGTCCGATCACTATAGGAAGCATGAGAAATTTTGAAATTTCTAACTATTACGGTGTTTGCTGGAGTCTCATGATCACAAATTAATGTCTTATCACTATATGTATATAGATATGTGTGTGGGTGTGCTGGTGAAGTGCGTCAAAAGAACACCCCCCCAAGACTGTTTCTGCTAGTCGATCACCAGAGTTCCCAAAGGACAAGCTCATCAACACGATGCAACCCGCACTCGTCCTTCCTCCTTAAGAGCAGGAATGGGTCTTCCATAAGGTGTGTCATCGTCACCGGACACATTAGGGACAGAGGAAGTTCACCTGTTGTAGGAAAGAGGACCCACGTGCACTGAAGCAAGTCAAATGAGGTGTAGTCGTCACATGCATCTGTTTGTGTGGGTGACGAGGACAGGTCAAATTCCTACGCTTGCAGCAAGAGGCTTTGTTTCGCTGTCATTGATCAAAGGAATGGGAAAGTGAACCTAAAGTAGGCACGCGCTTTGATACCAGGGAGAATAGTAGTTGTGCTAATGGCGCATGGAAATGACATCCCGGTGCTTTTAGCTAAGTAATTTAAAGCATTGTGACGAACGCGAACAAATTGGCCTACTGCTCAGAAGCAGCTCTGTCTAAGCTTGGCGGCTGTGCTCAGGGCCTGGGCGTGGGTTTTTGCTTCTGGAACAACGCAAGCTTCACATAACTAAAAATTGACAGAGTTTAAGTTAACGACTTAGAGTGAATGACCACATTCAGGAAGCAAGTGTACTAATGCGAAGGACGAGGTCTTGTGTCCTCTCTTTACCCACCCTACCTGAAAAGTCAGTATTTGGAAGCTTTTATCCCTTTTTATGGTTGATGCGGCGATCAGATCATTGGTGCCCCCGTAGGCGAAACAATTAGTTAAAACAATTTATATAATTCATGTAATATTTAAAAGGAGAAAGGCAAAGCTAACTTCGTCTGTACCGAAGTTTTTATAACACTTGAAATAGCTTTGTCTTAAGGTTTAGCGGGCTTCTCGACCAAACTTCGCAGACCAGCTTAAAACATTACATATTACCCATGACCGTGTTTGAGAGCAGTAGTATTGAGAACAAAAAGTTTTTCTTACTAAAAACCATTTTCCGAACGAACATTTGTATGGCAGCTACAAGAAGTAGTCATCCGATCCGGTCGGTTCCGGACATATTAATGAGTAGTGTGTATAAAAGAAGACTCCTCTGCAAATTTTATTTAGGTTGTATAATGTTGTTGTGGTATGGTGGTTATGATTATTTTTGTTTTTTTTTTTTTTTTTTTTTTGGTGTGTCGGATCGATAGTATAAATGGATGGACAGGACAGTTCAGCGGACAGTCGGACGATATGAATTTAATATATATTTTTGGTTGGTGTTTTTTTATTTTTTTTTTTTTTTTTTTTTTTTGGTATGGCAGTAATTTAATTTTACAATTCTATGCTAACAACCAAAAGATAAACAGCAACGCTTAGGTGCATTTAGCGGTGGCGAATGGCCTGATCAAAATATAAACAGATAGCATCCAAAAGGTAGAGATTTTACTTTTAACTGATTGCCTCGGTGTTTACGAATTTGAAGACAAGGGAGAAGAGTCGGTACCAAAACTACAATATCCAATACACATGACTTGGTTCTAATTTTAGAACTTCTTACAATTTGTCACGGCTATGCCGTACTTACGCTTGAGTCCACCGATGTGAGCCGACGTAGGCGATCGCAGCTAAATAGAACTGTTGTGGGAATGATGAAAGGCATGATATGTAGGTATTAGATATCGTCTTGGCTAATCTCCCAAACCATTATACCCTAGTCGAAGGCAAAGGCAAAAATTAGTTAACGTTGATAAAGGGCATTACACTGTATAGAAAATGTTCAACTTTAATTAAGTACTTAGCCTAGCCATTAGGAAGAAATGGCACAATGATAACAATAGCCGATGGAGTTCTCGGCAGGCCCAATGAGGGCGTTTAAGGCCGCGATAGATGTCCGAGCAGTATAGTTGCGTTACAGATGGGGGTGTCACCGCTGCGGCGGCTGCGAGATGAACCAACAGAGGTCACAGAAACCCACTATGGTTATGTAAGTGCTGCCGCTGAAGACGTCTGCCAAAACTTGGGGGGACAAAAACTGTAGCGAATGCCAATTAAAGGCTAAACAAAGGTTATTCTGCTGCCAGTAGCTTTGAGGATCCGTAGGTGGCTCAGCACACTTATCGGGACCCGTAGAAGGCTCTGGAGAAAAATTTTGGGGTTAACAGTCAATCTCACTTATACATATGTATACACGTACCACTGGCCGTAGCAAAGCACTTGTTGACTATGTCACTTGCTGCTGCACTTATTAATTATTAAATTGCAGGGGTGGTTAAACACTTCAAGATTTTATTGATCTCCAGAGATGAAGCCACGAGGGGCCTATATGAATTAATGCCAAAAACGTGGTTTGTCGAGAAAAACTTTTTATCAAAGCAGATGCGTCTGTGCGCTGTTAGATTTCAATAGCAAGTGAAGTGCTGCTTAGAACTTTTCTTCGGCCGACCACGAGGGAACAAAGCTTTTTGTAAGCTATTCAGCTGCATTAGCTTGACCTTCAAACGGCCCTGGGCCTTGAACTTAATTAGCTCCGATATCGAGTGGAAGCTCTGCTAACACTGGGGACCATTAGATTCGAATTTGTCTTTTAGCGAATATCTGCACCCTCTCCCCTAAGATTGTGCGTGGTTGTGAGAGGGTGGAAATGGGGTGGCGTGGGGGTAATTCACTTATTTGATCATAACTTGAGAACCCATCCGATCTCTATCATTTCTTCGGCAAAAGATACTATTATATGGACGTTGACAGCCAATGTGCAGTACGTTCAAGTGGCCCACATGCGACACCAAGCCATCGGTTGTTATGCGCGAACCATGTGACATGAAATCGCGGAGGAAAAACATAAAGTAATATCAACTACGGGTTAAATATGTTAAAATAGATGTTTTTAAAGCAGGAAGAGAAGCCTCGAGTTGATTACACGTGTAGAGTTTGCTGTAATCAGCACAGAGAATACGAAACGGTTCATGCAAAGCATAGCTAGTGGTGTACAACGATTTAGTGATAGGGGTATAAAATTGCGAGTCGGCCTAATAGGGAACGAGGTTAATTTGGCCAACCAACTCAGATGAGCTCGATTCACCATTAATCAATCTATGTATAAATATTATATCAAGCATAACTCTACGGTTAACGAGGGAGGGGAACGTTAATCAAAAGTAGCCTACTAGAGTATGATGGTAAACGGACCTCAGGATTCCAGTTTAAGCCACGAAGACAAACAATAAAAACAGATTGCACAGATTCAATTCTATCTTGATGGGTCGAATATTGCGGAGACCACACACAGGATCCGTACTCGAGTATGGGACGGACAAGAGAAATGTAAAAAAATTTTCGTTGTATATGTGATCGTCAAATTCTTCGACCAGCGCTAAAAACCCAAGAATTCGCCTTCCACAAACAGTAGCCGTCTATGGGAGTCATCATTTACTTCATTGACTGTATCATTCAAACACTCTAGTGGGACATTATTTATCATATAAGAACAGAATTGTGGTGAGCTTGTTAAATGTCATAACCTTACACTTGGATCTGCTTAGGTTTAACAGATTTACACCAAGACTGAAATGCATCCAAGTCAGCTTCTGCAAATTAAAGCAGAAAACCAAATCATTATATGTTAAACATAGTTTCACATCATCGGCGTACATAACCACACGAGAGTGAGTCAAAACAGACGGAAGATCATTTATGAAGAGTGTAAAAAGCAATGGTCCCAGGTGACTACCTTGGGGTACTCTAGAGGTAACCTGGATTGGTTGGGAATACGAATTACAGAAAAGAACTTTTTGTGTTCTAGAACTTAAATAATCAGAGACCAAATAAGAAGGCTAGTTGGAAAACCAATTAAAATAAGTTTGTGAAGCAGCAAGGAGTGATTGACAGAGTCAAAAGCCTTACTAAAATCAGTATAAATCACGTCAGTTTGTATATTACATAAGAATCCTTTGATCACTTATAATGTAAGCTCTAATAAGTTAGTTGTAGTGGATCGACGCTTCACAAAGCTTTGTTTATAGGGTGAAATAATGGAACTGCATAAATGCTGCAATTGAGATGTCATAATTCTCTCAAAGCTTGGAATTGCAGACAAGTTTGAAATACCTCATAACTCCTCAACATCAGACTTAATACCTTTTTACGGAGAGGAATGATAATAGATTCCCCATAACATAGGGAAAGTGGATGATAACAGAGACAATTGAATAATTTATGAATAGGATTTTGTGAGAATTGCAGCCTGCAACGGTTAAGATAGTCTTTATAACATTGTGCATTAAGCACATTGAATCTAGAACGAACATCAACATATTTAGAAAATCAGATGATTTTTTCGAAATCTTATATTTTTGAAATACCTTGACTTCTTGTTTTTTTGAATTATTTATTTTTTGAACCAAGGCTGCCTATCTGAACAGCGAGGGGCTCAAGTGGAACTCCAAAACATCAAAAAGCGTGTAACAAGGTTTCATAAAAAGTTTATGGCGACATCAATATCTGTACAATTGTACAATTGAGACCAATCTCGTTTCAAAATTAAATCACTGAGTTTCATCAAATCTGCCTTTTTGAAAACAGCGTGTCTTAGTCGTCGAATTTCCAGAAGCAGAGCACACACAAGAAGGCAAATCGATAGTAAGTTCAACTGTAGGATGAAAGGGGTCCTCAGGAAACACCAATGGGTCGAGTCTAGATGCAACATTGCCGAGGATCCAACAGAAAGATTAAATCAAGAGTTCTGTTTGTCGATTTCCGAATAGGGATTGACTTGTGACAACGCCAACCATAAAGTCCATCGATAAAATCATGGGATTTGATGAAAAAGTGCATTAGATTCATCATTCTGGACCACATTACTTCCGGCAAGTTGAAATCTCCAAGAACAACCAAAAGGCCATTTTTGATAGTAATAGGGAGACGGACTCGATAGCAGAAAGGTGAGATGAGAAAACAGTGGCATCAGAGCGTGGAGGAATATAGGAGCAAGTAATAAAAACGGAAAAAGTAGACAAGTTATTTTAACACTTATAAACTCGATAAAAGGGTCAACTCCGACGAGAGGCCGGAATCTATAGCAATTAAAACCTCCTCCAACGCGAGAAGAGCGATCGCGTCTATAAGTGGTGTATTTAGTAGCAGGAAAAATTGTGGAATCTGGAGATGTCCGATTTTAACCACATATCAGTAGAAACTAGAACATGAAAAATCGAAAGATATACTGTCAACAAACAGTTTTGCTAATTAGAGTAGAGGAACCTGAAGGGTTAGAAGAATAAATAGGAGAGCGAGTTTTCTTTTCGGGACCCCCTGGACGGACGTTTCGGACCCAACATCTGATATCACATGACCGGTATCAGAGATGCCACTGTCTGTAGTGGTAAAATCTCCAGTACCACTATCTTCCGAGCTGGAGCCGGAGTATTAAATGATATCAGACGCTGGACATTAGAGTCGATGGGCTCTGGGGCTTGAGTGGGAACAGAAAGAGCATTTTGCTTCTGAGGCACAACCGAATTTATAGTTTTTTTTGCGCATCGAGACTCTTTCATCAGTTTTAAAACTGGAGAATTGAGAATCCATAGTCACAAACTCGTCAGATGCACTGCCTTTGTTGCGAAGAAAATTGCAAACGTAACACTTGAGGGGCCCGACTTTAAAACTCACTTAAAGTAGAATGGCCCAAGAAATCCACTCCAGTGACCATGAAAGTGTGTGGAGCCGCTTACACGATCCTCGGGATGGGCTGCCATGAAGGTTTCAGCAAAAATTGGCTTTGCTCGAAAGCAAGTAATGCACTTGCTTGTCCATAATGATCAATAAATGGAGATAGAGAGGCGATGGAACTGGATGCCTTGACCTGCTTACCGCTTTGCAGAGCGCTATATTCATCCCAAAGGTGAGACATTTGGATGGAACGTATAAGCATTTGAGTGCCCATACGCAAGCAATCAGTTGTGAGATTGGGATGCCTGATGCGATGTCGAAATTTGTAATGGGCAAAAGACTCCTCTCAATTTCTCGAAGCAATTGGCAAATTTGCGGCTCCTGGACAATATCCACGCATCCAGCGACTCCAACGAGGACCTTCTTTCTCAATTCAGGAAGCGGTTGCTTTTGGAAGACTTGACGATGGCCACTACTTTTCCATTTATCCAAAATCGGGACCATGAACCCAAAGCGATGATTTTGTGAGTTCAATTGGGAAGAGAGATCCTTGAGAAAGAATGTCTACAGGGTTGAAGGCTGTAGGAACGTGGCGCCATTCCACAGCTGACAGTTCCTGGATTAAAGAAATTCGATTAGCAGTAAATATTTGAAATCGAGAAGTTCGTCACGAACTAAAGCAAAGACAACAACGGAATCTGACCAACAATAGAATGGGCAAGAGAACAGGTTGATTTTAGCAATCTCACTGAATCAGCTGAGACAGTATTACAGCACTGCAAAGCTCCAATTTATATCGTCAGGGTCTTCAGTGGTGCCACTGAAGACTTAGCTCATAAGATGGCGCACTTCACGCTTTCCATCTGCCATGGATACGACATAGATGCATGCACCGTAGGCGTCAATGCTGGCATCGCTGAAACCATGGACTTCTATGACACCTTGAGGAATGATGCCCAATCGATTTACTTCGAACTGCGGCGTACGACTAATATCTACACACAAAGTGCTAAAAGTCGAGTTCAGGGATTCCGGTAGACTTTCGGGTCCCAATTTAGTTTCCTCCATAGGTTCTGCAAAAAGATCTTGGCTTTAGCTATCACAGGCCCAATGAGGCCAAGCGGATCATAGAATCGAGCGAACGAACAAAGGACTGATCGCTGCTGGGCTTCTCTGGCATGTAGATTAGACCGTACACAAAGAAACTGTGGGTAGATTTAACTCATATTGTGGGTTGAGGCCAACCACAAAGTTGGGTAAATTTTTTTCATCTCATAATTTGCTTTTGCAGCAATTAACTGTACCCACAAGTTAATCTTAACCGCACATATAGTATAACTTTTTGAAATGTGTTTGATGCACCGGATTAAATAAACTTACTAAAAAATCTAACCAAGAAAATTGTTGACTTAGCAAATTTCAGTTGGTCTTTTGAGTAGAGCACTTTAAACTGAATTAGAACTTGAGAATTACTAGTGGTCGCATTTTTGATATTCAAGAAATTTTTGGAGCATAAGGAGCGAAAGGGGCAGATTTAATACAAGTAGTCATTTATATGTTGAGTTAATGGGCGTGTAGCGTAACTGGCAAAGACGTCGTGATTCCAATCGCTTCGATAATCAGTTGGGCCTGAGTTCCGAATCCCCCTGAGGTACAATTTTTTCAAGTTTAATAAATATTTGTTTCAATAATTGTTTCAGAACCGAATTTGGTGGTGGGGAGTAGTTGTTGCTCTTCTGCTCTGGGATGAGCTCACAAGTAGATTGCCAACTTGGTGACAGCTAAAATAGTATCCCACCCTACTGTTGTACAGTTGTGTAACAGCTGTCAAATTACCAATTGTATGTTAAAATTATCAGAACTCAGTAAGAAAGCAAGTACTTACTGTAAACATCGGCAAATATTACTAATTATGTCGGTTGGCGCATTTTTTTTAAACGAGATTGTTAGATTTTACTATAAATATATAGTTCTTCTATTAAAAGGCTTACGTGAAAGTTACTCTACAATTTGCTGTAAGACTTTATCAATCCTAGGCGTATTTCCCAACCTATAATATCGTTAAATTTCCACCACAGACTTCCCGTGAGAAATGCTCCATTTACAATTCTTCTTGGGCAGCTGTTTAACCATAAGAGAATTCCCTGGGCCTTTCATTATCCAAGTTATCTGCTTTGCTTTTGAAAACTTCAAGGCTGGCAGTATGTGGGTCCCATTGCATAATTAAGGTCTTTTATAAATTTTGTTGCACTTACTGACGCCTTTGTCTGCGGTTGCATGCGGTTGTCTTGCTGATGTTTAGGAACCTGTAAATTAATCCCACCCGGATGAGCAGTGCTGTCTCAGATTCATTATGTACATTTCTCTGAGCTTCGCAACCACACCGAATTATTTCATCATTTTCAGTTAGGGAGAGGAAGCCTTAGGAATCTTCAATACTCAAATAATATTCTTGGACAGGTATTTAACAGAAGTGTTAGACTATAGATGTCCATCTTCTGAAGGTCCTGTCTCATCTTCAAATGGTAATCTTCTTTAAAATATCGCTGCAATTGATCAGCTCTTTCTTTTATTTCTCCACCCCAGACTTGAGCTCCATAGCACTGTAATTGTTCCTGCTCACTGAGTTGAAGATTTTCCATTTAAAATGCCAGATTCACTGTACCTTGTTGATGAAATTCGCCCACACCGTAGTTTATCACTGCCTCTTGCTTTGTCCTGGCTACCACATGCTTCTTGAAGCTCATTGTAAGTGTCAGGATAACCCCGAGGCATTGTACTGGCAACACCTCTGACCTGTTCCTAGCTGTCCATGTTTTTCCCACGCTGCCAGTCTGCTGCCCTTTCAAATAATTCTTACACCCGGATTTTGCCTATTGACTCTTCATGCCCCACAATATGTCAGATGTCTGAGACTATGATAATATTTGGCTGAGGCTAAGTGATTGTCCGGTTACCGACACACAATGTAATCTTTCGCATATATTGATGTTCTCCTAATGTTTGTGTTGTTTTGATATAGGTTAATTTCCAAGTGATCGTGCAGATCATCTAAGTGCCAAACAGGCGGTAGGATATATTTATCTCACCCAATAATTGTTTCCAATCTTTTCAAATGCACTCCAGTCCAAAAACAGCAATAAGTTTGTGAATATTGATAAACTAAAATTATTTTATAAGGTTAATCTAGTCTTTTGAGCTTAATATGAGCACAGGGGTACTAACAGCAGTTTTGTAATCTTCATACAAATATAGATACACATAAAAATGTGGTGGGCCAAATTAACCATGATAAAAAATTTTTTCTCAAATTTTTTTTTATATGGGTTTGCAAGAGCACAAGTAACAGGAAAATCATTAGAAGAAGTTGCTTATTTATTTTATATGAGTTTTGTTAAGCTGCATTTAACAACTGTACTCCTAGTTGTACTAACTACTAACATTGTCAAATTTTTCTGTTTTTAATAAGTCACTGCTACTACAGTAACTTGTACTCATAGAATTAGTAACTCTGACGTGATTTTTTCTCCTACATTGATCTTGCAGCATTTAACCCTGTACCACAGGTTAATCTAACCAATATATAACTTTTTTGAATGTTTTTGATGCACCGATTAACTGTTCCGACGGCAAATCTAACCAAAATTTTATTGACTAGTAAATTTCCGTTATCTTTGCGAGACACTAACCAACAACCGAGAATTACTTATCTGGGTTTAGCGATATCATGGTACTTTTGGCGCTGCATATGTTTAGAAAGTAAATTAGCTGTTATGTTAGAGGCGTTGCTTTCAACGGCGCGTAGCGTAATCCGGTAAAGACGTGCTTCCAATCGTGTTAAGACCAATGGCCCCGAGTTCACCCCCCCAGAGTAAGTAAAAATTTTTCAAGTTTAATAAATATTTGTTTACCCAATAATTGTTTCAGAACCAAATTTGGTGGGTGGGGAGCAGGTTGCCTCTTCAATGAGCTCAAGTAGACGCTAATCTGGTGAGAAGAAACAGTATTTCACCCTACCGTTGTACAGTTGTGTGACAGCTGTCAAATGCACATTTAAATTGTATGGTAAAATGACGTGAACTGTGAAGAAAAGTACTTACTGTAAATGGTGAAATATTACTTATTTATGTCGGTTATATTTTAAATTAGAGATTTGTTAGATTTACCATAGTAATAGTTCTTCTACGTAAAGATGATGCAGTTACCTCCACAACACTCTATGCCATTTAATTTAACAACTGGTTATACTGTCTCACAACATTTGTGTTAAAATCACCCAATAGATTTTTGTGTGTCACACTTTTAATTTTTCTTCCAAATTAATGCACTAGAGGCCAAGTTGAAGAGGTTAACTGTTGAGCACCCACACTGAAATCCTGCTTGAAACTCGCGTTTAGTTTATCGTGCTTTTCCACCCACGTTGTTAATCTCGTCGACAATATATCATTAGTATTTCTGCAGCGGAAGCTCCAGTTGTTGATATAATTTCAGAAGTCGACTAACATATTTCCCTTTTATGTATTGGAAATATAATACACACAAAGAAACAGGATTTAATCATATTATGGGTTGAAATGTGCCAACCCACAAAGTTGGTAAAATTAACCAAATTAGAGTAACTTTCACGTAAGCCTTTACGTAAGAGGCAACTATTATATTAATTTATTTTACTATTTGGTAATGATTTGTAACAACTGTACACGTACTGGGATTCGACCTCAGTGGTTACCCCTTGAGCTCTCCCAAGCAGGAGTGGAATCACTTCTTTACCAGTTACGCTACGCGCCTGTTTTTTTGAAAATTTGTACTTACCAGGGGATCAGGGGCCATTGGTCTCAACACGATTACTTTTATTGAAGGCTGCCTGAGCATATGCCCCAAAATTTCTTGCATAACTCGCAAAGAGGTGTCTTTGACACGTAAGGGTAATTCTCAAGTTCTCGCCCAATTCGGTTAAAGTGCTCGAGAAAAGACCAACTGAAATTTGCTGAGTCAACAATTTTCGCGGTTAGAGGTTGCCGTCGGAACAGTTAATCGGTGCATCAAACACATTCACGAGTTATACTATATGTGCGGTTGATTGGTAACTTGTGGGTACAGTTAATTGCTGCAAAAGCAAATTATGAGAGATGAAAAAAATCACGTCAGAGTTACTAATTTATGGTGGAATACTGTAATAGCCGTAACTTGATGCCAAAACAAAAAAAAAGTTGGACAAAATACTGGTAGTTAATTTAACTAGGAGTTCTTTAAATTTTTATTTCTTCTTCTTCTTGATTGGCCCGATGCATGCATCACAACCGTTCGACGGTCTCGGCCGCTGCCAACAATGTCCGCCAGTCGCTTCTGCTCCGTGCGAGCTGGGACCAATTGGTCAAACCAAGCTTGGCAAGGTCTGCCCGAACCTGGTCATCCCATCTTAGTCGAGGTCTCCCCGCCTGCCTCTTCCTCCGTAGTCAGCCGCCTTCGAATAATAAGCTTTCCTTACTGGAGCTTCTTCGTCCATCCTGGTGACATGTCCTAACCAGCGCAGCCGCTGTTGCTTTATGCGCTTGACCAGACAGGTGTCCCCATAGAGCTCATACAGTTCGTCATTATTTCGAATGCGGAAAACATCGCCAACTTTTAAAGGTCCATAAATCCTCCGAAGAATCTTTCGTTCAAACACGCCAATCGCCGCTTCATCCGCTGCTGTCATTGTCCATGCTTCTGCGCCGTATTGCAGGACTGGGATGATAAGCGACTTGTATAGGGCTAATTTTGTTCTTCGCTTGAGGTCTCTGCTCTTGAGCTCTCTACTTAGCCCGTAGAAGCATCGGTTTGCAAGAGTGATCCTTCGTCGGATTTCCAGACTGATGTTGTTGTCGCTGGTTATCGTCGTTCCGAGGTAAACAAAATCCTCTACAACTTTAAAGTTGTATTCTCCCATTGTAACAAATTGTCCAAGACGCAAGGACTTTTTGTCCGCGGATACAAGGTATTTCGTCTTGTCCTCATTTACCGCTAAACCCATCAGTTCTGACTGCCTCTCAATCTCTGAAGAACGCCCTGCTTACCGCCCGTTCGTTTTTGCCGATGATGTCGATATCATCGGCATATGCGAGTAGCATTAGATCTTTATAAATAAAGGCGCCCGTTCTGTTGGCATGTGGGCACCGGCGCAGTATATATTCCATCAGTAGATTGAAGAAGTCACACGATAAGGTATCGCCCCGCCTAAAACCTCTCTTGGTATCAAATGGTTCGGAAAGGTTCTTTCCTATTTTGACGGAGCTTTGTGTACTTCTCAACGTCATCATGCAAAGACGGACGTACTTTGCTGGTATACCAAGGGTAGACAAGGCTTCAAAAAACCTTGACCTTATCGGCGTGTCGAAGGCTGATTTATAATCAACAAATAGATGGTGTGTGTTGATGCCTCTCTCATAGGTCTTCTCCAGGATTTGTCGTAATGTGAATATCTGGTCTGTGGTGGATTTACCAGGTCTAAAGCCACACTGATAAGGTCCAATCAGTGTGTTAATAAGCGGCTTAAGACGTTCACAAATAATGCGCGACAGAACCTTATATGCAATGGGAAGGAGACTGATCCCGCGGTAGTTGGCGCAAACTGCAGGGTCTCCTTTTTAAAGATTGGGCATAGAACACTTAAATTCCAATCGTCGGGCATGCTTTCGTCAACCCATATACGGCAAAGAAGTTGGTGCATGCACCTTACCAATTCTTCCCTCCAGCCTTGAACAATTCAGCGGGCAGCTCATCAGCGCCTGGTGATTTATTGTTCTTTAGCCTTTGTATGGCTAAGCAGACTTCCTGTTGGGTCGGCGGGTCTATCTCTATGTTGTCGATTGCGGCATCGCTACTTCTCTAGAGGCGGCATCATGTTCGTCATCGCCTCCCAGTAGGTTGGAGAAGTAGCTTCTCCATTTGTTAAGCGCCACTTGCGGATCGGTGACCAGATTCCCGTGTTCGTCTTTGCATTGTGCGACTCTGGGCTTAAAACCTTCTGTTAATTGCTTAATTTTTTGGTAAAATTTTCGAGTCTCACTCATGCCGAATAACATCTCGACTTCCTCGCGCATGCGCCTTTCCTGCTCGCTCTTTTTCCTTCTAAAGAGGCGCTTCCGCTCTTTCTTTTTCTCCCGATATCGCTCCTTAACAGCCCGCGTTGCTCCCGACTGCAGAGTTCTCCTGTAGGCTGCGTCTTTTTCTGCAGTAGCAAGTCGGCACTCCTCATCGTACCAAGTCCGACTTCGAGGGGACTCGGAGTACCCGAGTATCTCCTTGGCAGCCGTACTCATGGAGTGTGATATACGATTCCACTGTTCACATATATCGGAAGAAGATGGGGAGGTGTTCCTGAGCAGTTGGGCGAGTTTGGCTTTGTAGGCTTCAGAGGTCCCTTGTGATTGCAGCTTCTCGACGTTTAGCTTTCGACGTGTGCCAGAACGTGAGGCATTTGCCACACTGAGCCGCGTGCGTACCTTGGCTGCAACCAGGCAGTGATCCGAGTCTATGTTGGCTCCTCGAATCGCACGCACGTCTAGTACACTCGATGAGTGCCTTCCGTCGATCACAACGTGATCAATCTGATTTCGTGTTCGTTGATCAGGGGACTTCCAGGTCGCCTTATGGATGTCGAGGTGTTCAAATCTCGTACTACTTATGACCATGTTCCGGCCCGCAGCAAAGTCTATTAGCCTCTCTCCGTTACCGGAGGTTGTTTCATGAAGGCTAAATCGTCCGACTGTCGAACCAAAGACTCCTTCTCTCCCGATTTTCGCGTTAAAATCGCCTAGCACGATCTTTATGTCGTGATCGGGGCAGCGCTCGTATAGTTGCTCCAGGCGCTCATAGAATTCGTCTTTTGTCGTGGTGTCCTTGTCTTCTGTTGGCGCGTGTGCACAGATAAGACTAATATTAAAATATTTTGCCTAAGTCTGAGCGCGGCAAGCCGCTCGTCAACTGGTGTAAAGCTGATGACTGAGTGGCGTAGTCTATCATATCATATTGAAACTCCATGGCGTTTTGTTGAGGGTTAAGAAGATTATTGAAGTGATTTCTAAAACTCCACGCAGATATTTCAGAACTTATTTTCGGGCTGACTCCTCTAATTTCTCTGACTATCCTCCACCAGTCTTTGCTTGCTTTTCAGCTTGCGGCAAATTAACATGTTTCTGGACATTTTTCTTGTACTCTTCTGCTTTTTTGTCGTTCCACGGCAGTTTTGGCAACAAGTTTGGCTTCTGGCCAGATGTTGTCGAACCCAATAAAATAAATTTCAGCAGGATGGGCATGTGGTCCGACCAGATTTTGCTCTCCACCTCAAAGCTTATCACACGCTCTAGTATCGCTCCGTCAACTGCACATACATCTATAACCGTCGTGCAAATGTACAAATGTAGCAGGCAGAACCCCAGCCCGTCCGTCCGTCCGTTAGTCTGTTTGTATGAACACCTAGATCTCAGAGACTAGAAGAGCTAGAGCAACCTTATTGAAATGTAGACTCGTATTGTCTGCACGTAGATCAAGTTTATTTAAATTTTTTTCCACTCCCACCCCCACAAAAAAAGTTAAATATCTCGATACCGATCTTAAATTTAAGACTTAAATTTGAAATATACATTTTATATTAGCCATATCAATAATCCCCTGAAATTTTTCATCAAGATCGGATAATAATAAAAAATGTTGCATACTTATTGGTTGTCCCCCCTCAGGAATACAGCAACGCTGTTTAACATTTCTTCCCATAAGTAACGGGTATATCGAAGTCGGTTAGAGCCGACTTTAACTTACGCTCTCGTTTTTATATGGAGTTGACAACCGTCGGAATCGATTTAGTTTGTTTGAGTACTGAGCTGCATTCATTATTTTTTACCTTGACTAAAAAAATCGTTCAATTGTAGTTAATAGTTTATTGTATATTTAAAAAATAATATTTTACGATAATATCAAAGAGACTCAAAACCAAAAGCAGAGGCTCCTAAAAAAAACACTCTTAACGAGAAAGGCAAGCTAACTTCGTCTGTACCGAAGTTTGATACACTTGAAATAGCTTGTCACAACGGTTAGCGACTTCGACCAAACTTCGCAAATCAGCTTAAAAACATTATATATTACCCATGACCGTGTTTGAGAGCGGTGATAGTGAGAACAAAACAGTTTTTCTCACTAAAGTTTTCCCGACGAACATTTATTGGCAGCTACAAGAAGTCGTCATCGATCCGGACATATTAGCAGCGTGCAGTAAAAAGAAGTTCTGCGCAGTTTCAGCTCGATAGCTCCAAAGCTGAGGGACTAGTTCGCGTAGAAACAGACAGATGGACAGACACGACAAATATAGACTCAGCTCGTATGTGATCAAAATATATATATTATGTGATCGGAGATGATTCCTTCTATGCGTTACAAACTTTTATAATACACTTTTCAAGTGTATTGTATAAAAAAGAGCCAAAATAGGCATTTTAAGCAACTATAAGCTCAAATTACCGAAAATCCAGACGGTGGATCATTTTCCAAAACAAATTTTTTGACACAAAAATCATCTAAATTAGCTACTTCAACAAACTAAAAAAAGGCAATTTTTTTTGCCTTGTTTTAATCAGGATGCAAACCGATCGGAAATAAGGACTGGTCCGGTTCAGTGGTTCACACAGTTTTTGGAACCGCCGGTTCGGTTCATTACATGGTTTTTTGGGGCTTACTGGAACCGCGGTTTCGGCTCAGTTCGGTTAGGTTAGCGCTGTATTCATTAACAAACTAAAGAAGTGTATTTTTGATACATTGGGCGTATTCAGCAGATAATTCCGATTCACGATTTGTGATTTATGATTGCCGATTTTACCTGCTAAATACAGTGATTGACGATTGGGATTGGGAAATTTGACAATCATGTTTGTTGAATAGAAATCGAACAAATCGTATGATTGGTTAACGATTGCTGGGTCAGCATACCTTTGTACAGAAATTCATATGAAATTTTCTATTTAACAAATCCATTAATATTGGAGATTTTGTGTGAGTGTTTTGCATTGATGAAAAGTACTAGCCATAGAATATCTTAAAGTATGCAATCAATTCCATTCAGCAGAGACTCATCAGCAATCGCAAATCGCTAATCGGAATTATCTGCTGAATACACCCATTTAGTCAGATTATTTAGGTTAGATTTAGGTTGTGTAGTGAGGTTTATAGTTATTATATAATAAACATTTCATTTTTATTAAACTCAAAATTTGTTTTGATTACATCACGATATCTTTAAGACTGTGTTATTAAATGAAGATGTTTCCATTCCATTAATTGCATTTCAAAACAATAGGACATATATAGAGTTTAAAGAATTAAAATTTAGTTCAATATGATGGAAATTTAGTTAAGATTTAGTAATTATATTTTTTATAGTAAAGTTTCATCGATATTGCCTCTTAAGTCTGATAAATCAAGTTTCAGTGTGGAAAATGCTCGTTCTACTGACACTTGTGTGGCTGGAAATACTTAAGTTGATTTTTCTGATAAATATTCCATTATTTATCTTTAGGTAAACGCTTTTCGCCATCAAACGCTTCAATGCAATTAACAAACGATATTTAACTTTATGATGGAAATTAGTCCTTATATTTCCAACTCGTCTTTACTTATCGGGTTCAAAGAATTATCCGTTATGTTTTCAATATCGATTTAGATCTTTTTGTATATTAACATTTAATGAGATTTAGCTATCTTTTTTCCTTCTCCTTATAGCAGGTTTGATTACTGGTAGAGGTAACAAAATGTAGACTTGGTCTGCTCCAATTTTGGGTCCTTAGAAATTTGGTGTTCTACAACTCTTGCTTTTCCACGTATTTATACTCTTATATTCTGTAATTTTGTGCGGAGAAGGAATTTCCAACCCTTTAAATTATATATATTCTTGATCAGCATTGATTGCCGAGTCGATATAGCCATGTCCGTCAGTCTGTCCGTATGAACGAAAAGATCTCAGAGAAGGTAAAAGATAGAGATTTGATATGTATGGGGCATATATGTATTTCCAATACTTGCAGACAGATCAAGTTTATTTTCAATTTTTCGCACGGCTCCTCTCTCCCCTCTTTAGAAAAAAAGGTCATATCTCCCACAGTTTTAGAGATATATGGTTCGTACCTTCTAAAGATATTTAGTAATTAAGATTTTTTATCCATTTGACAAAGGAGTGGTTAAGATTGGATGATACGGATCGATAGGATGAGTTATAATGAAAACAAACAATTATGATATGATATATACAAACTTTGGGGGTAGTGAGTATGTTATAGTTTGATTGTACAGAGTTTGATTGGTCCGAAATACATATATCTTAACCATATTTTTTGTGATCAGTTGGGGACGCACTTGCTTTCTGCGGTGCGATTTGGCTCAGTATGGTTAATCAATTGGTAAGCTCGGTTCTAGTTAAAATGAATCGAACCGAACCATTTTATTTTTCGGTTTTTGCTTCGGTTCAGCATTTTTATAAACACACCTGTACGGTTCGGTTCAGAACCGGTTTGCATTCCTGGATTTAAGTAATATTATTAGGCGGAAATGGCAAGTTCAATTTTAAGGGACAATTTAAAATTTTTCGAGCGTGGAAAAAGTCGTTGGTATAGCGAGTCTGAATATTCTTGAATTTCACGCATAATGTTTCTGAAGGAGGTTAGCCTACAAAAAATTTAAAAGTTTCATTCCAGCCTAAGACATAGCAAAATGTAATCCGAGATCTATCAGATAATGAAACCTGTAAAATCAATTTAAAATAAAAACAAAATGTTTTCGTTTGGGTCGGCATGTTGAAACCCGTTCAGGTTGATTAAGAATGACCGATATATACATATAGCCATGCCCGTCTGTCCGTGTGACTGATTCTATATCTATAGCGACTTGCTTTAACAACTTTACTCGGAAACAACATATTTTGTTATTTGAAAGAATTGGTACACAATTGCAAATTGTGGCCAATTGAAATGCCATAGCAACTTGGGCCTTAGGCTGAACAACATAAAATTTGTCCGTTTTGTAATTCAAAATATTTTTCAGCCAATTGACCTTAAATTTACAATTCCAGGCTAAATTTACCATTTTTAAGGCCATTATTGCCCAGAATTAAAATTTTAGGTAATAAAAACCAGTTTCCTTAAATTTGGAATCACTTTTTTCTGAGTGTCATTTTTATGCACAAAAAAAATCGTGAATTTTTGCCCTTTGTGCTAACTTTATTTCCCAAACTAATTATCTTTTAAACGAAATAATTGATAAACACATTGAACAAATTAGCAAATTTTAATATCAATTCAACTTTACTTTTACAACAAAATATGTAGGTTACATTTTGATTGATAAGAATGGAACATAAATGTTTTGTTTTTATACTAAATAAATTAATTTTACAGTTCTTTTAATAGTACGAGAATTTAGCTTATCCACTTTTTGCAATCTTCGGACGTTGTAGGGTTTCAAATCGAATGACTCTTAGCTCAGAGTCGGGTTTCAGCTATTTTGCATGACGAATGGTTTAAGGGATCGGCTTCACAAATGAAATATCGAGGAAAATTACATGGTAAATCATTCATTCCAGCAGAGGATTTGATAAGCTCTACGCAATCTTCATTATAAGCATTATTGTTTGGTTCTCCCGAACACCATTTTAGAAAATTGCTCTTCTTCCCTGTAGTTTGAGACATATATACTCCTTCGTCTTGTTGATCATGCACATCCAACCAATACTTATTGTGTGGCAGACGTCTCATGAGTTCATCTAATTGCTTTTGGTTTTTGTAAACTAACCAAATGTGCGCCCATTTCAGAACATATTTGTAGAGCACGATGCCATTTAACTTGCTTCTCATATTCAATATAATAGTATTTACTACCAATTTTCTGAAACTCGCTCAAATCTATATTGTCTTTCCGGTTGTTGGGTTGTTCAAGTGCCTCTGCTGCTGTCTTATTGGATTTGTCTTTCATTCCATCCAACTCGATTTCTGTTTGGCTAGTGTGGCTTGACAGTCAGCAAGTTTTTGATTCTCGTTAGCTCCAATTTATTGTTTAAATCTTCCAGTAAAAGGAGCCTTATCCAATCTGATTGGACAAATTGGTGGTCTTCTCTTGCTGCCTTGGCCATCAATTTCCGTCTGATTATGCTCAACCTTCTGTAGTCTAGTTTCAAAATCAATATGCTGCTGTTGAAAAGATGTTCAAATAATTCGTTAGCTTCCAGTTGTGGAGAGCCTTTTCCAATTGATTGGACAAATTGGTGGTCAACTTCTGTTGGTCGGTCAATTGAGCCTCAAGTTTCACATTCTAGCTTGAGCATCGGTTGGTTTGATTGCCTCACAGACTTCTAAGGGTCTGCATAGAGGGAATGTACGTAAGAAGGGGTTTGACCACCTCATAAGCAATAGCCAGAGCACTCAAGTAATGGATATTCTGTAATAAATCAATTAATGAGATTTGGCAAAGATTTTTTATGTAAAACTGATCTACTTACCACACAGCCTGCTTGAGATCTAAGCGAGGATTGGTGTTAATAAAAGAAAAGGTGGTAAAATATGTCATGACTAGGCTTAGCTGCGACTTGTTGCTACAACAGACTTTAAGCTAATAATTTAGTTGTCCAGTCTGAGAACAACGAACACTCAAAGACCTACACAGATAACCCTGCAAGATATGCCCAATCTCACTTAAAACTTACTAATAAAAACAGAGTGCCTTAAACCAAAATACTCTGTACCCTTAATTAATTTCCTAGCTGAATGTATTTCTCACTCGAATCTTATTGTGCTTTTCAGAGTAAAGATATACCAAAGTTAAAAATGTTTACCTTCCACACATAATTTGCACAACTTTATGATTCTCTTTAACCATTTTTAATGTGTACTGTGAAAAATATGTTCAGAACACCCGTCTGAAATACCCTCCAATGTTTAAACATATGCCACTCTATTGTGCCATTTTTGGAATTTTGATTAACTTGTCGATTCTTTGAGAGAATCTGTGAGCCGGAGGCAGAGAAAAAAGCACAACACGTGAGAAAATTAATTTGATTAAATTGCCACAGAAACGCTCAGCGGGCGACAGACAACAACCGTTCTACTTGTTTTTTTGTGCTTGAGTCATAACAATAACTTGAGGCCTTATCGGCTTAATCAGTTGTTGCCTGGCCCGGCTACTTAACAAAAAAAACAACCCTCCACTAAGGATCTGCATATGCGGGTTTGCCGTTGTGAATGCACTAAATGATGTGCATAAGTGCGAAAACGTTTCGCTACTGAACTGTTCTCCTGGTTTCGGAACACTCTCTGTTTTGGGTTGATTGACGCTGATAGGGCACGTGTTGGCAATTATTTTGGAATAAATATGAAAAGCTTTTGCTTGAGGTCTTGGGTGGAAATCAGATGACTTCTTGTTCGGGCACGTTGAATGGGGAAACTAAAAGGCTGCTTGGACATAACGTTTAAACATACAAGTTTGATGGTGTACAAGTACAATTCCCTATGTTCATAAACTTAAAAAAATTGTTAGCCTGAATCTAGCAATAGTGAAATAATCCCACTCTTAAATTTCATCAACAATTCTCCCAAACATAAAGAAGTTTCACAAAATAGCCTTGTTTTTTACTTTCCACCCACAACTAAATTACAATAATTTTCGACAATAAAATACAAAAATATCACTTTGCAAGAAAAAATGGCGAATATTTTTGACAAGGGATTTTCAATGAAACTTCTAAAAATTCATCAAATTTTCAAGACGACGCGTTCGGCACTTTATCTGAGTCTATAATGACAACAGCAACTTCGACCAAATAGAACAAGAAATTCAAAGCAAATTTAAAACCAATGTTTTTTTTAGCGATTATATTGATTTGCTTGGTGAAAAAATTTTTGTATTTCTGCACCCAGCGTGGATTCTGAAAGAGCATGTTCAGATGCAAGGAATTTAACTAAAATCCTGTAACTACTATTGCAATCATCCGTGGCAATGAAATTAAAATAAAGTTTCTTCATTCCAATATTGAATTGTAACGAGAAGGGCAAAGCTAGTTTGTGTAGAAACAGACAGACGGACAAGACGGCACTCAGCTCGTCAGTCTGCTCAAGAATATACTTTACTTTTTTTAGTTGGCGATGATTTTCTCATCTTTACAAACCTTAGCAAAATTATAATACACTGTTCAAGTGTATAAAAACAATAAAGCTTTTCAAATTGTTTCATGTAATTTGGCTGACAGACAAATTAAACATTAAATTCATTTAGTAAGCAGCGATGCGCGCGGGTATACTAGTATATATATATATATATTAATAGCATGTCGAGCTGGGTTGATATAACTATGCCCTCATCCGTGTTTTTCTGATCCCATATTTACTTTCATGGGCAAAAATACAAAAATTGTGATTTTTTGCCCTTTGTGCCAACTTTATTTCCTTTACTATTTTATTTAATGTGAACTCAGAAAATAATTTTGAAATTTTTCAAAATTTTTCTTTCAAAATCCGGTATTGCTCTTAAATTTAAAGATATATCTCACTTTTGTTATTTCAGATAGTACTGGATATGAATTAAAAACGGTAATCAATCCGAACATTGTTTTAAAATCGATTACAGTTTGATTCAACGACCAAATAAATTTAAAAAAAAAGGGGAAGCAACTCCGCTCGACCGACGCTTATTATGATATATTTCGCCAGTTTTTAAATGGCAGCTGTACGATATATTCATCCGATTTTGATCAAATCCTCTCGATAGCATGGAAAACAAAAAAGTTTTTCTCACTAGAACTACTTTTTCAACCGATCGTTCCTATGGCAGCTATATGCTATAGTCATCCGATCCGGCCAGTTCCGACAAATGTGCAGCGTATTTGTACCAAATGACTTTGTGCCAAGTTTGGTTACGATAGCTTCAAAACTGACGGAGGAGATAGCATAGAAACAGACGGACGGACGGACAGACGGACATGGCTATATCAACTCAGCTCGTCACGCTGATCAAGAATATATATACTTTATGTGGTCGGAGATGCTTCCTTCTGTGCGTTACAAACATCCGGACAATTTTAATATACCCTTCTCCAAGGGTATAAAAATCAATTTTATGTTCGAAAATTAAGAAATTTAATTTTTAAACGAGTAGAAAATATAAAAATAAAAAATAAAATAGATCAAATGAGTAGAAGAACTAACAGTCAAATTTGAGCTGCACCAAAGTTTTTATCCCTTAGCATATATATGCTCCGTTTTGTATATGTTTCTATACGATATATTCATCAAAAAAAGTTTTTTCTCACAAAACTATTTTTTACCGATCATTCTCTGTGGCAGCTATATGCTATAATCATCCGATTTTAAATCCAACTTGACAAAATTTGTGGTAGTATATATAGATCTGTACAAAATGGGAGCGATACAATGAAAACAAAAAATTTTTTTCTTACTAAGACTTTTTCAGATCATCTTTTTTGTATAGTTATACTATATAGTTGTCCGATTTTGATAAATCTCGCAAATTATTGAAATCATAGAAAACTTATAAATACGGGGGTTGGGAGCGATAGCATTGAAAAAAAAATTTTTTTCTCACTAAGATTTTTTTTTTCAGACCTTATATTTTGTATGGCAGCTAACTATATAGTTGTCCGATTTTGATAAATACTCGGTGAAATTATGTGAAAATCATAGAAAACTTATAAATACGGGAGTTGGGAGCGATAGCATTGAAAACAAAAAAGTTTTTCTCACTAAAACTACTTTTTCAACCGACCGTTCCTATGGCAGCTATATGCTATAGTCATCCGATCCGCCGGTTCAACAAATGTGCAGCGATTTATACCAAAAGACTTTCGCAGAGTTTGGTTGAGATAGCTTTAAACTGTCGGAGGAGATAGCATAGAAACAGACGGACAGACGGACGGACAGACGGACAGACGGGACATGGCTATATCAACTCAGCTCGTCAGCTGATCAAGAATATATATACTTTCGGGTCGGGGATGCTTCCTTCTGTGTAACAAACCCTGACACTTTTTGATATACCCTCTCCAAGGGTATAAAATAAAAAATAATATTTTAATTTTTTTAGAATTTTCCTTCGCGTTTATAAAATGAATTTTTATAAATTTTCGAGCAAACATCGATTTTTATTTTTTTTATTCTGACAATTAGTTAATATAAGACCATCAAAAAAATGAAAAAAATATATTTTTAAACGGAGCCTAAAAAAATTTTTGAAATCGATTTTTGAGATCACCTTCCAAACTACACTAAAAAATTTCAGTAGAAATGGTCTTTTTTTATATTTTTAAAAATATTTTTAATTGTTTTATATTTTTATCTAAAAATCAGTATTTTATCGATCTGTAAATTTTGTATTTAGTTAAAAGATGCATATAACTTTGCTCATTATATTAAAAACAAATTTTTGGGACTTTCCATTTTATATTAAAAAACATGTTTTTTTGACATTTCGAAATTTGTGGGGGTTGTGAGCAACCCATTTAAAAGTTTAAAATTCGTCTTTTTAGCAATTATTCATTATTAAATGAATCAGCCTTATTGCTCATCATTGCAACATTCTCCTCGGAAGTCTAAGCCGATTTTGGCAAAGTGGCTCACAACACCCCATATCTCACTTTTTTTGGGTGACGTCACATAACCAACACACAATTTTTTTTTCAAAGGCAATTGACCAAAGAAATCTGCTCCATACATACTTTTGGCATTACGAAAAAAAACACTTTTAAATTTGAAAAAATAAATCTGGTACACAAACTTAAGAAACGTGTTGACTAATCGGTTGCTTGTCAAAAGTTAAATAATAAGAAGAGAGAAAAAGCTTATATTTGCGCGGCCCACAACATCCCGTGGCTCAGAACCCCACCATCTTCTCATACATAAATAAATTTCTTTGTAAACTAAATAATTTTATGTTTACAATTGCTTTTAATAGTTCGGGAATTTGCTTCACCACTATTTGCATTCTTCTGACGTTGTAGGGTTCTAAATCGCCAGACTCTTCGCTCAGAGTCGGTTTTCAGCTATTTTGCATGACGAATGGTTAAAGGGTCGGACATGCACATCCAACCAATACCGATAGGGTTCGAGGTATTCGATTAGTTTATCTAATTGCTTTTGGGTTTGTAAACTAACCATTTCAGAACATTTTTGTAGAGCATAATGCCATTTATCTTCCGTCTCTTTTTCAACATAATAGTATTTACTACCAATTTTTTGAAACTGGATCAAATCTATTTTGTCTTTCCGGTTGTTTGGTTGTGCAAGTGCCGCTGCTCCTGTCTTATCGGATTTGTCTTTCAATCCATCCAACTCCACAAACTTAACTCGATTTCTGATTTGGCTAGTGTGGCCTGACAGTTAGCAAGTTTTTGATTCTCGTTTTGATCTCGTACCTTCCAATCTCTTTCCTAAATGTTTCTTTGATTATCAAATAATAGAGTAAATTTTAACATTATCTGAAGAAGAGAAATCGGCCCTAAGTTGGCAATAAAAAAACACACAACGATTTGCATGGAAGGTGGCATGAGGACCATATTGATGACATCGGACACGATAGTGGTTAAAAAAGGTACCAGCCCCATTCTGGACATGATTCAGATCTTTCCATTTTCTACGCAGAGGACACAATTGACATTAATTTTGAAATTTTGCTCAGTAAAGTAGCAACTTTACAGCCACGGCACCCGTATTAAATATTAAAAATTCGAATTTTGATTTTTCATTACGGTAACTAGAAATTATTACGAATTTTTTGGCCATTGAGGAATAGAACATTTTCAATTCAAAAATTTCCATATGTTTATATTTAAGTCTACATTGTAGAATTTACAAAGTAACACAAAATAAATAGAAACACAAAAAACGGCTGAAATATACTCTGTGCCTGCAGTAGCACCTGGAAGCAGAGCTGCTTTAAATGCGTATGCGGTGTTACTGACACTCGAAATTTTACAGTCGAGTCAAACACACACTCTTTCTGCTATTGGTATTTTTCGTGACTGAGTGTCTTGGTTGATCATCTGTCAAAGTGGTTGTTTCTGCAGGTCACAGTCCCACACATGATGGAATTAATAAGGTGAAGCCGAGCGAGCGCTCCTTTTGTTTTTAGGGCCAAAGGGCCAGTGCGATGTGATTGCTAGAAGAGAACGGCAATACTCGAGCAGAGACAAACAAATGTTCTGCCGTCTCTTTCTATTTCACAGGTATACATCAAGAGGCCCTCAGCAACGGCTTCACCTTGTTCATTCCACCATGGTCACCATAACTGAAAACATTAAATTGCTCACGCTCTCTTCTTCTCTCTCTCTCTCTTCTCTTTGAAAAAGCAAAGGCAAATGCCGTTTAGTTGTTGTTGTTATCCAAAGAGAGAGAGAAGAACAAAGAGGGTTTTTGGGGTTGTACCATCCATGATACAACTAACACAGCTATGGCACTCTCTGAGTGCGGTCTCAAAATTTCACACACACAAAATTTCAGTGCGTAGTTGACATTTGATGAGGAATGTTGTGTAAGCGTTTATATTTTTATACCCTTGGAGGGGGTATATTAAAATTGTCCAGATGTTTGTAACGCACAGAAGGAAGCATCTCCGACCACATAAAGTATATATATTCTTGATCAGCATGACGAGCTGAGTTGATATAGCCATGTCCGTCTGTCCGTCCGTCCGTCCGTCCGTCTGTTTCTATGCTATCTCCTCCGTCAGTTTTAAAGCTATCGTAACCAAACTTTGCACAAAGTCATTTGGTACAAATACGCTGCACATTTGTCGGAACCGGCCGGATCGGATGACTATAGCATATAGCTGCCATAGGAACGATCGGTTGAAAAAGTAGTTCTAGTGGGAAAAACTTTTTTGTTTTCAATGCGATCGCTCTCAACCCTCGTATTTATGAGTTCTTTATGCTTTCACATAATTTCAGCAAGTTTTATGCAAATCGGGCAACTATATAGTATAGCTGCCATACAAAAGATAGGTCTGAAAAAAAGTTTTAGTATGAAAACTTTTTTGTTTTCAATGCTATCGCTCCCAAACTCGTTACTGATCAATATGATAGCTGCAACACATAATTCTGTCAAGTCTGATCCAAATCGGAAGACTATAGCATATAGCTGCCATAGGAATGATCGGTCGAAAAAATAGTTTTAGTGAGAAAAACTTTTTTGTTTTCAATGGTAGCGTCTTTGTACGTTCCAGTTATAAATATTATCGGTCTATCGGTCTCTTAGAGATTTTGATGAAAATCGGATGAATATATCGTATAGCTATCATATAAAAAACTGGCAGGAATGTATCATGCTCCAAGGGTATATTTCCTCTATTTTGCCTCTATTTTGCTTGTATTGCCGACGGGATTTCTAAGGGGTAAGATTCCTTTTCACAGATTGCTTTGTTGTTTCAGCATTGCATTTGTTTTCTACACACATACGAAATTGAGTGTTTTTTTGCATTTTTTACAGTTGCGCTCACTCTCCCTCTCTCTTTCGCGTTCTCAGCAAAAGCGTTTAGTCCACAATGTTGGCTGTGTGCCAAACAGTATTAGTTGTATCATGATTCCATCAACACTCGCTCTCTTCTTGTTGAAGTAAACAAATTGTAACGCGTCGATGCGTCTGTTTCCAAAATGTAGGTTTGCATTGTACGTGGGGTACTATTTATATTTCAGGAATATCAGATAATAAGAAATATTTTTAAATGAAAGTCTTTATTGTTTTTCAGAATATTCTCCATGTAAATTTATGCACCTCTGCATTCGCTTAAACCAATTTTTGAAGTACTACGGTAAGGTGTTTATGCAAAATCCTACATATGCTGGTGGTACTAATGTTTAGGGATGCGTCAATCTCACGGTGTGTCACATGCAGATCTTTTATTTCCAGTTCACACACAGCATCTATGTTTTCTGGCACAACAACAACCGAGCTTGGACTACCCTCACCACGATTAAATTCACTGTACCAGCGATATGCAGTGGTTTTTGATGGTGCTTTATCGCCGTATAATGGTTCACCGACACTCTATTTGAGATAATCAACGTCCAGAGTT
>JAEIFU010002469.1:0-43463 GCA_018904235.1 Lordiphosa stackelbergi
ATTGCTCCCTTTGAAAGGGTATTAAAAATCATTTATCAATGTGCTCTAGCCCTCATTTTTAAAGAAATACGGACCGATGATTCCAGCAGCCTATAAACCACACCAAACAGAGCATTTTTGTGGATGTAACGGTAGTTCGAGAGTCTCTTCGGGTTGCTCATTAGCCCAAATGCGACTATTTTGTTTGCTGATGTATCCATTTAGTCAGAAATGTGCCTCGTCACTGAAAAAAATGTTGCTCGAAAACAGCGAATCCTTATTAAGCTGTTTCAGAGCAAGGATCTAGGGTTTAAAATTGAGGAGCGTGGTGTGGAAATAGCAGATAAGATTGTTTTATAGACTTGAATAGAAAAATATAGAAATATTTAGTGTTTGTTGGTACCATTGTGGAATTAATGAGGTGAAGCCGAGCGAGATAGCGCTTTCTCTGTTGGTAGGCCCAAAGGGCCAGTGCATTGTGAATGCTAGAACCATGGTTGGTACTAGAGAGACCAGAAGTTTCGTGAGAACAATTTTGAGAGTTTTGTTTCTTACATTTATCTATGTATCGGCTCAATACACAACAGTTACAGAGAAAATAGAGAGAACAAAGCAGCAAGTGTATGTATATTGTTGTTATTCTTTGAAATCCCTGTTCGTTTTCTTCTTTTGACAAATTACAATTGCTCATTTATACACCCCATACACGCTTTTTTGACATTTTATAATTTTCTATAATTTCTTTCATAGTGCGCGATTACATAACCAATCGAAGGTCAATGCCAATTCTTAGATCTCTAGAATTAGCGGTCTGGGATTTGGGTTAATAATTCATATTTCTTCATAATCTAAATTTAATTTCTAAACAATTTCAACAAATTACACAAATCTAATCACCTTTGGAAGACAAGTTTATGGTTCATCAAGTTCCCCGTCTAAGGAGCCAATCTCTCATAGACCCAACCATCGGCACCGCCATGCACCAGTTTGCCATCAATTTCCTGCTCCACTCCTGGGCCACAACGGAAACGTATGCGATCATGCAAACGATCTGTCTGGCCCTGCCAGAACTCAATGAGACTAGGACGCACCAGATAGCCACCCCAATTGGGTAGCGGTACTTCACCTTCAGCTCCCAACTGCAGTTTAATTTGCTTCTCCTTTTCGTCCAAATAATCGCGTGAGGGTATACGCTGACTTTGTGGACTTGCTGCTGCACCAATTTGACTGGCACGCGGACGTTCATGGAAATATTTCAGTGAATCTGCTTGTGAAATTTTTTCAGCCACTCCCTCAATGCGCACACTGCGACGCAGGGGCAACCAGTAAATGGAAATGGCCACATGCGGATTACAGGCAATGTCCTCGGCCTTGCGACTGCCATAGTTGGTAAAGAAGGTGAAACCCTCGGCGGTGGCTTCCTTGACCAACACAAAACGATTGGAGGGTTTGCCCTCCGAATTAACCGTGGCCAAGGCGGCAGCATTGGGTTCGAGTATCTCCTTCGTTTGCAAAGCCTCATCCAGCCAATCGCGGAACACGCAATAGGGATTCTTCACCTTGATGTTTTGCTCCAGAAAGGCATCCTTACGCTCGTGATACTTAAGGCGTAAAGCTGTAAGCAAAGCAAATTTATAAAAGGGCTTAGAAAAAATGAGGAAAAGTTGCCTCACCCGAAAGTTGTGCGACTTCTGCCTTAGTTTGGCTCATGTTGCGCACTTTTAAAAGAAATCTCACTGGGGGAGGAATGATTAGAAGCGGTTCTGCGTTGACAGCGGCTACCCACGTACTTGTTGAAGGTGAAATTTGAAGTCTTATCTGCGTTTTGTTTATTTAAGGCAAAAAATTTTCAATTTGATATGACAAAACAGCTGACAGCTCGAGCCGCAGCGTTGCCACCTCAATTAAAATTAATCAACTGTTGCTCAGCAGTTGAGTTTAGCGAACACAACGTTTCCACTAAAAAATACTCTTAAAATTTGGCGCAAAAATTCAAACACTTTATTTAAAATTTATTAATTTAGATTCAACCTTCAGGTTCAAGGCAACTGTCATAGACCCAATCATATCGATCCGCCTTAATGGTAGGACTTCTCATACCCTAAAGTTTAAATAAAGCCCTATATAAAATCAAACTCACTTGTAGCCAAAACTTACCCTTGGCATGGCGAGACAGCGTCGAAACCTTAAACGTTCCCTACCCCTGCTTAATTCATACAAACTCGGCTGTAGCAGAAATCCCCCCCAATTGGCTGGCATGGGCACCTCTTCCTGTGGCCAAGCCCAACCATTCACCCAATTGGTTCACCATCTGCTCATAAACACGCCTCCAGGTGTGTCCATAATTCTGCTCAAGCATTCTTCTGGGTTGCGGTCCCCTACAAATGCAGAGCTGCACCTGACGCGGATATTTGCGAAACTGCTGCAAAGCCTGAGCTTCGCTCAATTGCTTGGCCGTGCCCGCTATACGCACACTGCGCTTCAATGATGGCCAATTGAAGTGCAGCGACATATGCGGATTGGCACTGATCTCGCCCGCCTGGCGACTGCCCAGACAGGTGAAGAACGTAATGCCGGCGGCATTAATCTCCTCAATGGTAGTCAGTCGCGTGACGGGTTGTCCCGCTTTGTCCACGGTGGCCATGCAGGCGACACGGGGTCGACACTGAGGGACAGTGAACTGCGCCTTCGCCAGCCATTGCTTAAAGATTAGGTAAGGTTCCTTGATTGCAACGCACTCCTCCTCCTCGCCTGTTTCACAAGGGGCCGCCAATCGCGGCTGCTTTCTGGCTGCCAGCGAGGAGGCTTGTCGAGATAATGGCCGGCACAGCCGACCACCCGAAGAGACCACAATAACCCTGAGCTTTGGTAGGAAGGCTAAAGATGTCATAATTTTGTTTTTAGGAATTTATTTGCCAAACATTTGTTAGCCTTGTCTAAAAACTGAGTTCAAAATGAAAGCACAAGCGTCGAGAATATAATATAACAATTTGTATTTAGTTCGAACTCTCGCTAAGTCGATTCACCCCTATAATTCGAATTCACAGTTCAAATTAAACTACTACGTTCAATCGATTACTTCGTTCATAGGAACCCTATATTAACACTGCTCGACAGCATTTTTTCCCCAAAGCTCCAAACCACCTTTTTCTAAAGTAAATTGACCCGCTGATCACGAAAATCGCCATATAAAAAAATTCTATCGAGGCGTTATCGAGATATTATCGATAAACGGTTTTTTCGATTTTTCCAAAAGTTGACTCCACTTAAACTCTCATAACTTTTTTGTTTTTCAATCAATTTAAAAGCTCTAAACAAATTTTAAAAGAAAATACTTGGCCAAACAGTTTGTTCTCGGACAAAAATGAGCTGGGATCTGTGCTGTTAGAGCTATGGGCTCAAAAAAAGAAAAAATATTATTTGATTTTTCTAAATTTCAAAATTTATCGAAATTAAAACGCTTGTAGATTCATAACTATACAAAATTGTTATGTTTTTAATTGGACAGTAAAAAATATTCAATTTACTTTAACATAAGACCTCACATACAGAAATCGGACATGAAATGGCTTTTTTATTCAAGTTTTGGTGAAAAAGGCCAGACTGGCAAGTTTTCAAATTACTTCAGAATTTACAGAAACCAAGTGATTCTTACACTCAAGAATCAGATAATTTGATGTTCCCCTGATCGTACGTTACACTGTGACGGTATGACACTTAAGTGTGCCGTTTCTGGACGCAGTGTAAACCGAACCTCAGTTGTTTACCGCAAGAAAAATTATGGTTAATCTTAATTTAATTTCTAAGAACGTTTGGTAAATTAAGTCTTTAAAATGACCAAATTTAAATGCAAAAAGAGAGTTAACTTATTTTGCAATGTTTACGGGTTGCATGTTAGAACTATCGAACGAGATAACAAAAAGGAGTCGCTTAAAATAACGTATTTTAATTACTTCAAACTGTCAATAAAAAATTATGGTGCTAATTGGGTTCCACACCTGTTATGCGTAAATTGCCGTAGAATTTCGCAAAAGTAAGCTTCAGAAGAAAAAAATTTTGTATTTGATAGTCTAATGATTTAAAGGGTACAACAAGAGATCCAGAGTATGTTCGAAAAAATAGATACGAAGTCTTCAGTATTTCTGGCTAGTTTTCAGGTAACACGGGCCTAGCCGAGCGATAATCAAAGATCCTTAATTGTCATTCCTACAGATTAATTCAAATTTTCGTATAAAATTTTAAAATTAAAATAATTATCAACAGTTTTAACAATGTCTCTGAAATTTAACTTTCTGAACTCGAACCTTAACGCCTTTTATGAAAATTTGAGTGTCAAAAGCGATGAGCAACGAGAGAGGATTCACCAGGAAATGATGTCAATTAAGCACAGGTACCAAGGCAACAGGGACTTTAATAATTATTGTCATGGATTCATCCGAGAGTCTCGAGAGTCGCATACTGCCGCAAAAAGTGGTGCCATATATTTTGCAAGTGATTAAAATTAAATTTGATTGATTTTGCAACAAATAAGTTTTATTAGAATTATTCTACGCCTGAGCTCATTAAAACTACTCACTTAAGTCAGAAAAAACAGCCCCAGCGGCATCTGAAGAAAAATATAGTTTTGTCCATTTCACCAAAACAATCATATAAAATCCACCTTATGTCCGATTTCTGTAAGTGAGGTCTTATTTCAAAGTAAATTGAATATTTTTTACTGTCCAATTAAAAAACATAACAATTTTGAATAGTTATAAATCTACAAGCGTTTTAATTTCGATAAATTTTGAAATTTAGCAAAATAAAATAATATTTTTTCCTTTTTGGAGCCCATAGCTCTAACAGCACAGATCCCAGCTCATTTTTGTCCGAGAACAAACTGTTTGGCCAAGTATTTTCTTTTAAAATTTGTTTAGAGCTTTTAAATCGATTGAAAAACAAAAAAGTTATGAGAGTTTAAGTGGAGTCAACTTTTGGAAAAATCGAAAAAACCGTTTATCGATAATATCTCGATAACGCGTCGGTAGAATTTTATATGGCGATTTTCGTGATCAGCGGGTCAATCTACTTTAGAAAAAGTTGGTTTGGTCCAATGGGGGAAAATCGACTCTCATTTTGTCGAGCAGTGTAATCAGTGATTGTAAATATATAAATTTAAAACAAACCTCAATAATTCGAAGACAGTAAAATTGGTTTTTTTTCGAAAAATCCGCCGAAAAATTCGGCATTCGACAAACTATTTTTTATTTGATTAGCTTCAATCTTAGTTTGTAAGGAGAAAAAACGAAATAGTTTGAAACGACGCACTGTGGGCCAGAAATCTCATTTTTGGCCAAAACTCTGGCATTTCTACACCAGACTAGTGTTGTGTGTTTTTAAAAGATTGAACTTGACGTACATAATATAAAAATCACAACTAAAATTTTATAATATACTAGCTGAACCCGCCGCGACTTCGTCCGCGTGCAAGTTTGGAAATAGCAATTAGAAAAAATTGTATAGCTCTTTGAACACTCAGTTTGTATATGATCTATTTGTTAAAACGCAAATTCTTTTTAATTTCATTGGCTTCATTTGCTTAATTTTTGGGCAGTTTTCGAGTTTACGGTTGATTAAAATAAATCAATCCGGCCATCAACATTACGCTCTATGTCTCGCTACGTTTGCACATAACTTCAAAATTTGGGAAAAGAGGATTAAGTAAAGGCGTGGAAAATGCAGTGGACTGATATTAAATTCTATCCCGTCCCGAAACAACCAAATTTTCAAGTCGCGCGGAAATTCCAGAATTAAACATTTTTCCCTTCCAGTCTTGTGAATGCTGAACAGACTATAGGGTATTCTAAGTTCTATGTAAGGAATTAATTGTCAAGGGACATTGTTCTTCATAAGTGCGCACCTATATTCATTTGTTTAATATTAGATCTCCAGGATATTTTTTTCTGAGCAATTTATGTAAATCAACACACTATGAGAGTATGTAACTATTTGAACATGTGTACCTATGTGTCTTTATGATGCGGCAACCAAAACAGGGAAACTTCATTTCTAAAAAATAGAAAAATAAGACGCAAATTTGACTTTTCTTTTAAAGCAGAAACAATAAATATATATTTTTAAAAAGGTCACAATTCCCGCTGCCCTCTGATTTTTGATCTGCAAAGGCTAAATTGAAAAATAAGCTGTTTTGGCAACACTGTGGCATCACTATCCTGATAATATCGTTGAGATCACGTATCACCACTAATAACAACAGAGACAGTTCACAGTATTGATAGATTTTTTGGCTTTTAGCTTTGTTAAATTTTAACTACTTTTTTGTTAACTACGGTCAACATATTGTTAAAGCTATCGATGTGTTTTCTAAGTGCCATAAGATTCAATTCAATCGGATGAGGCTGCTCGCTATTTGATTTTTGGTTGTCATTTGTAAAAAAAAGAACACACTCACACACGCACACAGCACGCACTCACTCTCTCTCTCGCGCTCTCTCAAATCAACTCATCCGGTGAAATGTAAACTAGTAACAAACATACTGTCTACAACTGGTTAATACTAGAATTAAACTGGTAGCAAAATTGCTAAATTCGGGTGAGTTGGGCAATTTTGCTACCAGTTTAATTCTACATGTATTCCAACCAGTTGTATGACAGTATTTTTTTGTTACTAGTTGACAATTTCACTGCAGGGATTGCCTGAGCGCAACAACCGTTATGTTCAATCAAACATTTAATTGGCCTTTTCACACACTGCAGAGAAAATTTTCCAATTTTCTTTCTTAGTGAGCGCCTGCATAACTAAACGAAGGTCTATGCCAAATATAAGACCTGTAGGATAAGCCGTTTAGGCTGTGGGTTGATAACACAGGCCAACAAAATGACCAACTTTGAGAGGGTGCAGCCCTGTTGATTTAAAAATACGTTAGGTTTATGCTCACTCCATCAGCTCTTGTTTCCAAGTTATAGCGGAAAAACGAAAAGTTGAATTTTAGGCACTCTATGGTTTATGGAGGCCACACTAGGCATAAATATGTGAGTTTACGAGCTATTTGCGCTAAAGTACATATCAATGCATTTTTAAAAATCAAAGGCGCTTTATAAGTTCAGCGAAAGTGTCTAAATTGGCCCCTAAAGACAGACATTTTTCGATTCATAGCATTTTTATCAAAATAAATCATTCCGCGGTTATTTAATAAATATTTTCGCCATCTGAGCATATGGCCAAACATATGATCTAATTTTTGTGATTTTTATGGCATTCAAATCAGTTTATTTGGCAAAGTTATAGCCTGCTAAAGACGAACATACAAAACAAGATTGTCAGTAAAAAATTTTATAGGTACTGGCCAGGCCAGCAGCCCGAAATTTTGGCCAAAAGTCCCAATTTTTGGTTTGGGAAACTGGATAAAACGAAGGTCGGCAATGATTTTGAATACATATAGCTATTTTCTGGCAAAATTCTGAACCGTTTTACAGAATAGTTTTTGAATGCCAGCCGTTCAAAGTTGATTTTCTTAAAATTCCTGCAAAAAAAAAAAAAAAAAAGTCAAAGTTGTAAAAGCAACAGCTTCCGCAATTTGATTTCTTATTTTCGACTTCGCACTAGATTGCCATAAAAAATTATTAAGAAGATTCCATTCGAATTGAAAAAATCTAAAATTTTGTGCCTTTTTTTACATTTGGCCTCTTTGTGTTAACAGTACCCAAAAGGTACCCTCTCTTAATTTGCCTGCAATATTGCTTTATTATTTTCTTTGAATAATGTACAATAGCTGTAGGTATGCGCTTTGCGCGGTTTGGCTTTGAATTTTTAAATTATCGCATTTAAAACTATATTCCCATTTGAAATCAAGAATGTTCTCTTAAAAGTCAGCCTAGAAGTATGCTTTTTTCTCAACTTCGGAAAAAAACACATGGACTCTGAGGTAAACTATTTTCATACTAAGCCAATTTGAATGTGTTAAAATGTGGTAGCATACTCTTAGAAGCACTGGAGGTAAATTGTAATGTGTTAAAAAATTAGATTTTTAATTAATTAAATTTTATTTTTATTTTGTTTTTCAAGTATTGAATCTTTAAGAGGAGGTAAAATAGGTGGGAAAATCGGTGAGGGTAGTCAGATTGACTAAAAGTTCTCGACAGGGTGGGCAGTCAAGTTCAAAAACTGCTTGTTTCAAATCTCATAAACCATTGGACATATCAAGATATATTAATTTTTTAGTTATCTGGTACTTATATATACTTCTATGCAGGAATTGGGTTAAATCCAATTACTTGTGTTTTTTCTATAATTAAAAAAACGAAAAGTTGAAATATTTTTCGACTTTGATTTAGATTATCTATATCGTATAAATTTTTTTTTTGTTAGCTTTAAAAATTATGTGCGTTAATTTTTTTTTTTTATTTTTTTAATTTTGTTTTTTTGCTAGCTAGGCTGGTGTAAAAATGCCAGAGTTTTGGCCAAAAAATGAGAATCCTGGCCCACAGTGCAGTGTGAAGGCAGCCTTAGTTAAGTAAACATATCCGACCCAATCTGTAGGTCCGGCTGACTGACCGACTGACATATAATCAACCCACAGCCAAAACTGCTTATCCTACAAATTTAAGTTTTGTTAGTTATGCACTAATTAAGAAAATTTGGAAAATTTCACCGCGAAATAGCTAAAAACGCAAAAGAAAGTAGCGCTCAGAAACATCCGTTGATCAAATGAACTATACTCGTTATGCTATTGCTGCATTATAACTTTTTGCATATAAGCGATATTCACTGTATGTAACTATTTGAACATGTGTACCTATGTGTCTTTTATTTCGGCAACCATAACAGGAAACTTCATTTCTTAAAAATAGAAAAAATAAGAAGCATATTTAACTCTTTTTTTTAAAAGCAGAAACAATAAATATATTTTTAAAAAAGGTCACAATTCCCGCTGCCCTCTGATTTTTGATCTGCAAAGGCTAAATTGAAAAATAAGCTGTTTTGGCAACACAGTGCCATCACTATCCCGATAATATCGTTGAGATCACGTACCACCACTAATAACAACAGAGACAGTTCACAGCTATGATAGATTTTTTGGCTTTTAGCTTTGTGAAATTTTAACTACTTTTTGTTAAAGACGGTCAACATATTGATAAAGCTATCGATGTGTTTTCTATGTGCCATAAGATTCAATTCAATCGGATGAGGCTGTTCGCTATTTGATTTTTTATATGTTTTGTAAACAAAACACACTCACACACGCACACATCACGCTCTCACTCACTCTCTCTCTATCGCGCTCTCTCAAATCAACTCGTTCCACAACATTGCCTGAGCGCAACATCCGTTATGTTCAATCAAACATTTAATTGGCCTTTTCACACACTGCGGAGAACAATTTTCCAAATTTTTTCTTAGTGCGCGCCTGCATAACTAAACGAAGGTCTATGCCAAATATCAGACCTGCCGTTCGCTATTTGATTTTTGTTTGTTTTTTGTGAAAAAAAACACACGCACACAGCACGCTCTCACTCTCTCTCTCTCTAGCGCTCTCAGCAAATCAATTCCACAACATTGCCTGAGCGCAACAACCGTTATGTTCAAACACACATTTAATTGGCCTTTTCAGTACTTGGAAGCAGTGTTGCCGTTTTAGCAGTTTTCCTGACAGATCTGTCAGGTTTTTAACGGCTTCAGCAGGAAAAAATTGAAAACAGCAGCTATCAGGAAATCTGTCAGGTTTTTGTCAATCCCATCATTTTTTTTGTCAGTTTTTTGAACATGTTCAAATGGTTTAAGTATGCTTCAAATTTTCATCAAATTTAGTATTTCTTTTAGTATTAATGATAAATGCAACCTTGTTGTTATCGCACTTAGAGGTTACAATCGCTATGCAGCAGAGATGGGTGCGTCGCGACGCTCACAATGCACACGAGGCAGCGCTGCCTGCGTGCCAACGTGTAAACAAAAACTTTCAGTCGCAAAACTCTAACCCAACAAAATTGCTGGCTGACTTGATGTTCGCGTTAGATTTTCTGAAAACCAAAGTAGTACCGAATGACGTCGATGTTAATATTACAATATTACTGACGATGTTGAGCCTTCATTAATCGGACTCTTTACTTGGGATATGAGTTTGAAACTAATTTAAATAGTTTAAAAGCCAAAATTGATGACACCACCGAAGGTGCAATTCATCATCATTGTACTGATTTTATTATTGACTTAATAAATCAGTTAAAACAAAGGTAAAAGCACTTTAATAAGATCTATCACTTAACATGAAGTTAAATTATATCTCCATTTATTTTCAGACTTCCCGACAACATTTCAACTTTACAGAAAATAGACACTTTTTCTGTTGAAAATGTATTGCGACAAAAAAAGGAGCCAATAACTTCAATTTTGCAGCTTTTTAAAATGCCATCATATTCTATAGAAAATATTGTTTCTCAATATAATATGGTCCATTTTGCTGAATGGACAAACACCGATAGCACTACGAATTTTGGAGTGAGGTAAAAATATACAAAGATTCGGCAGGAAATAATCCTTTTAAGGAATTGGCAACATTTGCTATTCATATGATGTCATTGCCGTGGTCAAATGCAGAGGTGGAACGCTTATTTAGCCAAGTAAACTTTAGCTCAAATAAAAACTCTGAATGCAATTTTAAGTATCAGGTAAGTAATTATTTAAATAGAATTATAAATTATTTCTATTTCCTATTTGGTTTTTTAGGTTTGGTCTACGACGGCAAGATGCCTGTTGCCATAATTATCAGATACCGGAAAAGTATCTAAAATTGATTAAGTCAAACGAATCCTTTGATTCAGAAAATGTCGATGAAAATGATAAATTTATTGACAATATAATTAGAGATTTAGAATGTAATGAGTAATAAAATATCTTCATAAAATGAACTAAATCTTTTTTGTCATGTTTTCTATCACTTTTTAGCACTGCTGGAACACTCTTGGAAGACTTTTTTTTTTTTTAATTAAACGAAGGTCTATAATATCAAACCTTTAGATAATCCCTTTGGGGTGGGCGTTGATAATTTGTACCATATCTTTCGGGCGTACCCATTTAACAGGCCTGTTCCCGTTTTCGATTTCGATCAAATCATGTGGAATCGGAATTGATAGCTGTTCCCGTTTCCGAAAAACGATCAAATTATTCGGTTTTAAAAGTTTTGCCTTTGAGTGAGTGAAATGAAAAGTAATTGACAATTTTCATGTCAACGGGACTATTTTTTATCTATCCAATATTTTTATATTAATAAGTCATATTTTGAGAAGATTTTAAAGTAACCATAAAAATATTGGGCATTCAATTTGATTTAAAATTAATTATTTTAAAGTTGTACCCCAGAAATTGCATGTAGACGAAAGCAAAAACGATCGAAATGAAACCGAGCTGTTCGCAATTCCGCATCAGCGCATGCGCAGTGCTGATCGAATTTGTTAATGTTACCATTGCTGAATTATAGTTCGAAAACAATTCGAACTTTCATTCGAAAAGTAAATCGATTTCTATTTCACTCGGAAATGGGAGCATCAAATGAAAACGATTCGGAATTACAATCGTTTTACTTTTTAAATCCACTCGGAAATGGGAACAGACCTGTATATAAGAGATTTATAATCCAACTCAAAGTTGGAAAAATATTTTAACATTTTTGTTTTTCAGATTTTAGATTCAATCAAAAATAGATTAAAAAAAAATATAAATTTTAAATTTAAAAAGAAATCTATGTTTTTATACCCTTGGAGAGGGTATATTAAAATTGTCCAGATGTTTGTAACGCACAGAAGGAAGCATCTCCGACCACATAAAGTATATATATTCTTGATCAGCATGACGAGCTGAGTTGATATAGCCATGTCCGTCTGTCCGTCCGTCCGTCCGTCTGTCCGTCTGTCCGTCCGTCTGTTTCTATGCTATCTCCTCCGTCAGTTTTAAAGCTATCTCAACCAAACTTTGCACGAAGTCTTTTGGTATAAATACGCTGCACATTTGTCGGAACCGGCCGGATCGGATGACTATAGCATATAGCTGCCATAGGAACGATCGGTTCAAAAAGTAGTTCTAGTGAGAAAAACTTTTTTGTTTCCAATGCTATCGCTATTAAACCACGTATTTATCAGTTTTTTATGCTTTCACATAATTTCAGCAAGTTTTATGCAAATCGGGCAACTATATAGTATAGCTGCCATAAAAAAATAGATCTGAAAAAAGTTTTAGTATGAAAAACTTTTTGTTTTCAATGCCATCGCTCCCAAACTCGTTACTGATCAATTTGATATGCTAACACACAATTGTGCTAAGTCTGATCCAAATCGGATGAATATAGCATATAGCTGCCATAGAATTATCGGTCGAAAAAATAGTTTTAGTGAGAAAAATTGTTTTTGTTTTCAATGGTAGCGTTTCACTTAGAAATATTAACTGTCTCAACACAATTTTGGAGAGTTTGATCAAAATCGGATGAATATATCTCACATAATAAAAAACTGGCAGAAATATATCATACCCAAGATATAAACTTCGGTCGAGCCGAGTTTAAGCTTTCCTCTATTTTTTTTCTTAAATTACAGACCAAGTAGGCTACACTTTTGAAAATATTTTTTTTTATCCTTTTTATTAAATATTTATTTTATATTAAAGTGTATTATAATTTGCAAGTTTACTTATATTCTTGATCAGCATGACGAGCTGAGGCGGTTTAAGGTTTTTTCAAGGTTCTGTCCGTCTGTCCGTCCGTCTATCTTAATTCTACGCGAACTAGTCCCTCAGTTTGGAGCTATCAAGCTGAAACTTTGCACAGAGTCTTCTTTTTACTGCAGCTGCTAATATGTCGGAACCGACCGGATCGGATGACTACTTTTGTAGCTGCCATACAAATGTTCGTTCGGAAAATGGATTTTAGTAAGGAAAACTGGTTTGTTCTCAATATTACTGCTCTTAAACACGGTCATGGGTAATATGTAATGTTTTTAAGCTGATCTGCGAAGTTTGGTCGAAGTCGCTAACCGTTGAGACAAGCTATTTCAAGTGTATCAAAACTTCGCTACAGACGAAGTTAGCTTTGCCTTTCTCGTTTTTAATTTTTACACAAATTTTCATAAGTTTTTCCTGGGAAATCTGGAAATTTATTTTAAAAATTGCATACACCATTATATTTTTTTATTGCAATCTCTTCCGAAGTCGAAAATAAGAAATCAAATTCCAGAAACTGTTGCATGCCTAAATCTGACTATAATTTTTTTATTTTTTGCATGAATTTTAAGATAAATCGACCTTAAACGGCTTCCATAAAAATGGTTCCAAATTTTGCCATAAAATTGTTATACGTATTCAAAATCATTTTCGAAAGTCGTTTTATCCAGTTTCCCAAACAAAAAATTAGGACTTTTGTCCAGAATTTCGGCCCGCTGTCACAGTGTGCGACTGTCGAAAAATTCCCGTAAAATTCTGCAAGAAAAATACTAGTTTTCATCCGAATGGCTTGAAACTCGGTTTGTAGGGACTGAATTCAAAATAATTTGAAATGTGATTTTCCAATGTCGGAAAATCAGCACCCAAGCGTGAAAATGCTCGGAAAATTAAACTTGCAAAATAGCTATTTAAATAGCATATCCGATTAACTTGAAATTCGGTTTATGGAGTCAAAATGAGAACTCATTTTTATTTTCATTTTCCGATGTTTAAAATACCGCCGGGATGCCCACTGGGAAGTGGGTGGGAAGTGGACGGGATTTGGATGTAAGCAAGAAGTGGGAGGGATGTGGATGGTAAGTTGATTTAAAAGCGGGAGGGAAGTGCATGGCAAGAAGTGGGTGGGATGTGGATGGTAAGTTGTTTGGAAGTGAGTGGGAAGTGGATGTGAACTTAGTGGGATGTGGTGCGAAGTGGGTGGTAAGTACCAGGGATGTAGGTGGTAAGTGTTTGGGAAGTGGGTGGGAAGTTGGTGGAACGTGGGTGGTAAGTGGATGGGAATTGGGTGGAGTGTAGGCGGGAAGTGGATGGGATGTAGGTGTGATGAGGGTTGGATGGGGGTGGTATCTGGGCTGATATTGGTTATATACTGTTGATGGCGCAGCGAAGCGCGACGGTATATATGCTAGTACAAAATATAAAACATTAACCATTGAAGTCAAATAAAACCTAACACTCTGTCTACAATTTCAATCTGGTGGGGATCTGAAGAGGATCAGGTGGGGATCTGGTAGGGATTTGGTGGGGATCACCAGAGAGTGGCTGCATTGAGGTCAATTTTTTAATTTTGTGCTATAAACTATAATGTTATCTGTTACAGTGATTTAACAATGACTTAACAGTGACTTAACAGTGACTTAACAGTGACTTAAAAATGACTTAACAGTGACTTAACAGTGACTTAAAAATGACTTAACAGTGACTTAACAGTAACTTAATAGTGACTTGACAGTGACCTATTATTTTTAAAATTATATAACATTTATTTATATAGAATCCAAAAGGTATATTTTTGACATTACTTAAGTCGGTTTTATCAACGTAAAGAGCTTCGCTCGTACCGTGCGTCCCATGACACACACTCTTTTTTGTTGTTCAAACGATTTAAAATCTCTAAACAAACTTTAAAAGCAAATACTTGGTCAAACAGTTTGATTTTGGACAAAAATAAGCTGGGGTGTGTGCTGTTGATGCTCAATGGGCTCAAATAAAAGAAAAAAACGTTTTTTTTTTTTGCTAAATTTCAAAATTGATCGATTTTTAAAATGCTTGTAGATTAATAATTATACAAAATTGTTGGGTTTTGTTTTAATTGGACAGTAAAAATAAATCAATTTACTCAAAAAATTTACTTTTTGAAATACAGAAATCGGACATAAGGTATTCACCCTACGAATTTTTCGTGAAAATAGACAAAACTATAGTTTTCTTCATATGCCGCTGTGGTTTTTTTTCAGACTTTTTAATTTGAAAATTTTTAAATGAAAATTTGAATTAATTTGTAGGAATGGCAATTAAGGATCATTGATTATTGCTCGGCTAGGCCCGTGTTACCTGAAAACTAGCCAGAATCTCTTTTTTAGACTTTAGACCAGTGGTGCCCAAACCACACTATCAAGTTTTGCGATTGTGTGTTTAGCAGCGAAACACGAAGTAAACGTCATTATGTCAAACATGGGCAACAAGCAAACAAACAAATGTGTGTGCGTGCTATTCTCTCTTTCTCTATTTCTCTACGTGTCGGCTGCGACACAGGCAGAGCTCTGACTTCCTATCACATGTGATAGGCAAATGACATTTTGGTAAAAATAATTAAAATACGTTATTTCAAGCGACTCCATTATGTTATCTCGTTCGGTAGTTCCAACATGCAACCCGTAAACATTGCAAAATAATTTATTTCTTCTTGCATTTACATTTGGGCATTTTCTGGACTTAATTTACCAAACGTTTTAGAAATTAAACTAAGCATAACCATTGTTTTTCTAGGGAGAAACATGCTATCAATAATGTCTAACAGCAACTAAAAATCATACCGTCACAGTGTCAGCGATGGTGTCCGTCAATTTATTAATGAGCTTAGATTATAGCGATGATTTGATGGTTGGAAATTGAAGACGGGTAAATAGGAGGTGTCGGTCAATCGGTTTGAAAATATTAGAAGTTTGCTAAAATTCGTGTATGAGTTCTGATCTACAGGAAGACGGGTAAATGGAAGGTATTGATCAAACGGATTAGTTTAGATTATAATGAAAACGGGGGATGGATAGTGAAGATCGAAATGTCCAAAGTGTGCGAACTTTGATAAATGGCAATTGTCAAGTAAGCTTCACTTCTTCGCCTTGTGTTTAAAATTCTAAAGGGGGCGCAGCAACGCACGCCAGGTGCCTGCTAGTAAATAAATAAATAATCCCAAGAATGGGAATGAAATTAATGAAGACATTGATTTCTCCGAGGCAAGCATTGAATATCTTAAATTTTTTTTAATTTCACCTTACAAATTATTAATTTGTAGGAGGACAACCGTGGACTTTGGTGGAATGTCGTGGACCCAATAACTGTTGAACTAATTTCATACTCAAACTAAAAGTCCGTATTTCTGTACATTTGATTAGACAAAACAAATTTGAAGGCACTATCAACGGAGAATTCCATCGTTGGTACTGATTAGACAGTAAGCGCAGTAGCTTTAGGTTAGGATGTTTAAATCTTTAAAATTTGTTATTTAGTCGGATCGCTGTTAATGCAGAGTTTCCCAGCCATAGCCCCTGAGGACCGAACACACTCGGCAATTTACATCCGAGTGCCTGCCTGACTGAACAGTCACATTTTCCGTCCTCTCAATGCTATCAGTAATTGCTTCAAAATCGAGGACACATCTTCTGAACGTGCGATTTATTGTTTAAAAAAAGTAGGAATTCCGGTTTCAAACCGATTCGGTTTGCTGCTCGCTCTTGTTCACTCACTCACAATGCGAATAAATAAATATAAAGCTCTAAGTCGAATGATTGCCAATGTGAAGTGAAGTGTAACTTTCGTTCACTTTTCTGGGAAAAACTGAATTAAACGTCTCATATCACAGAGTAGTAAACCTCATTTCAAATGCATTAAATGCACGACTTGACGTTTTCCACTAATTGGATGTGTCCTTCGAGTGTACAAACTGTCAACTGTGTGTGTATGTGTGTGTGTGGGAAAAGCCACGTTAAAGTTTAATAAAATAAATACGCGACATATTTACGTCTATCTAAACTGCAGTCAAACGTAAAGAGTAATGCCCGCCGGGGTATATGAGACCAAACAAACAACAACCGAAGGAAAAAGCATAAGCAAAAAAAAAAAAGCCGGAAAGTCACGGGTCGGACCCACCCGAAAAAATATAAGGGAAATGGACTTGTTGGGCGCCATTTCTTTGTGTTTGTTATCCATCTCTCGCTTCTCATCTTTCAGCTTTCCTGTTTACTTTATGCCTTCCATACGATTTTCAAAGGTTTTGTTTTGCTCAGCTGCTTTGTTGGTGTCGGGGCGTTTTGTGGGACTGACTGCGAGCAACAAGAGGAAAGAGCAGCTGAGCAGGCCAGAGAGAGAGAATGAGAGAGAGCGCGCGCAGAGCACAAAACTTGTTGGCAAGGATAATAAATTTCTTATTGTTAGCTGCCACCAGCAGGGTTGTCAACGTTTTGTTAGATTGAAGAAAATGTAAAGACCTGATCGAGGCAAAGCAAAGTCCTCATCGAGGCAAAGTAAAGTCCTCATCGAGGCAAAACAAAGCCCTCATCGAGGCAAAGTAAAGTCCTCATCGAGGCAAAGTAAAGTCCTCATCGAGGCAAAGTAAAGTCCTCATCGAGGCAAAACAAAGCCCTCATCGAGGCAAAGTAAAGTCCTCATCGAGGCAAAGTAAAGTCCTCATCGAGGCAAAGCAAAGTCCTCATCGAGGCAAAGCAAAGTCCTCATCGAGGCAAAGTAAAGTCCTCATCGAGGCAAAGTAAAGTCCTCATCGAGGCAAAGTAAAGTCCTCATCGAGGCAAAAGTAAAGTCCTCATCGAGGCAAAGTAAAGTCCTCATCGAGGCAAAGCAAAGTCCTCATCGAGGCAAAGTAAAGCCCTCATCGAGGCAAAGTAAAGTCCTCATCGAGGCAAAGTAAAAGTCCTCATCGAGGCAAAGTAAAGCCCTCATCGAGGCAAAGTACCTCATCGAGGCAAAGTAAAGTCCTCATCGAGGCAAAAAGTAAAGTCCTCATCGAGGCAAAGTAAAGCCCTCATCGAGGCAAAGTAAAGTCCTCATCGAGGCAAAGCAAAGTCCTCATCGAGGCAAAGTAAAGCCCTCATCGAGGCAAAGTAAAGTCCTCATCGAGGCAAAGTAAAGTCCTCATCGAGGCAAAGTAAAGTCCTCATCGAGGCAAAGTAAAGTCCTCATCGAGGCAAAGTAAAGCCCTCATCGAGACAAGCCCTCAGTAAAGCCCTCATCGAGGCAAAGTAAAGTCCTCATCGAGGCAAAGTAAAGTCCTCATCGAGGCAAAGTAAAGCCCTCATCGAGGCAAAGTAAAGCCCTCATCGAGGCAAAGTAAAGTCCTCATCGAGGCAAAGTAAAGTCCTCATCGAGGCAAAGTAAAGTCCTCATCGAGGCAAAGTAAAGTCCTCATCGAGGCAAAGCAAAGTCCTCATCGAGGCAAAGCAAAGCCCTCATCGAGGCAAAGTAAAGCCCTCATCGAGGCAAAGCAAAGTCCTCATCGAGGCAAAGTAAAGCCCTCATCGAGGCAAAGAAAAGTCCTCATCGAGGCAAAGTAAAGCCCTCATCGAGGCAAAGTAAAGTCCTCATCGAGGCAAAGTAAAGCTCTCATCAAGGCAAAGTAAAGCCCTCATCGAGGCAAAGTAAAGTCCTCATCGAGGCAAAGTAAAGTCCTCATCGAGGCAAAGTAAAGCCCTCATCGAGGCAAAGTAAAGTCCTCATCAAGGCAAAGCTCCTCATCGAGGCAAAGTAAAGCCCTCATCGAGGCAAAGTAAAGTCCTCATCGAGGCAAAGTAAAGTCCTCATCGAGGCAAAGTAAAGCCCTCATCGAGGCAAAGTAAAGCCCTCATCGAGGCAAAGTAAAGTCCTCATCGAGGCAAAGTAAAGCCCTCATCGAGGCAAAGTAAAGTCCTCATCGAGGCAAAGTAAAGTCCTCATCGAGGCAAAGTAAAGTCCTCATCGAGGCAAAGTAAAGTCCTCATCGAGGCAAAGTAAAGTCCTCATCGAGGCAAAGTCCTCATCGAGGCAAAGTAAAGCCCTCATCGAGGCAAAGTAAAGCCCTCATCGAGGCAAAGTAAAGCCCTCATCGAGGCAAAGTAAAGTCCTCATCGAGGCAAAGCAAAGTCCTCATCGAGGCAAAGTAAAGCCCTCATCGAGGCAAAGTAAAGTCCTCATCGAGGCAAAGTAAAGTCCTCATCGAGGCAAAGTAAAGTCCTCATCGAGGCAAAGCAAAGTCCTCATCGAGGCAAAGTAAAGTCCTCATCGAGGCAAAGCAAAGTCCTCATCGAGGCAAAGTAAAGTCCTCATCAAGGCACAGTAAAGTCCTCATCGAGGCAAAGTAAAGTCCTCATCGAGGCAAAGTAAAGCCCTCATCGAGGCAAAGTAAAGTCCTCATCGAGGCAAAGCAAAGTCCTCATCGAGGCAAAGTAAAGTCCTCATCGAGGCAAAGCAAAGCCCTCATCGAGGCAAAGTAAAGTCCTCATCAAGGCAAGTAAAGTCCTCATCGAGGCACAGTAAAGCCCTCATCGAGGCAAAGTAAAGTCCTCATCGAGGCAAAGTAAAGTCCTCATCAAGGCAAAGTAAAGTCCTCATCGAGGCAAAGTAAAGCCCTCATCGAGGCAAAGTAAAGCCCTCATCGAGGCAAAGTACCAACTGTTCGATCCGGAGGCGAAACCCTAACTCTATCAAAGTGTGACGGGAAAACATCACTTGCTAAAATACCCCACACACACTCCGACAGGCAAAAGTATATTTCTAACAATTTGAAAAAATTTAAGTTAAATAAATTAATTAAATAAACAAAAAGGCAGCTTCATCTCTGCTTACTGTTTTAATTTAACTTTTTAAAGTGTTTTAGGACTGATACGATGGTCACACTGTACATGGAATGGATGACGACAAAAGGCTGGTGTATAACGCAATAGATTGTGGAAGATTCTGTAAATAGAATGGACGAGATAGACAGGCAGACATTGTATATAGAAAACCGAAAGTGTTTAAGTAAAAACTCGAAAACTCTAAAATCGTCGTTTAAACAGAATATCTTTATACAACTAACTAAATCTACGAAATCTTCAAAATGAAATATGAATAACGAAAGGAATAAACTGTAGGATTATCAATTAAAGTTTTTCTAATATGTGTAGATTTTTAAAATAAGCCAAGCTGTTCGTAGGTTATGATAAGATATATAACCATACCTACAAAATTCCTTAAGTAAATTTTTAATTAACTATATTATTATAGGGAAAAAATATGGAAAACAACCAAAATATTTCTGTTTTTAATATAATTCAAAATTTTCCCTCAACTGTCTAGACTATTATCCCATTTTTATGGCCACCTGACAACCCTGTTTGCCGCACTACATCAGCTCTGTGTGTTAGCTGTGGCCATCCATCCTGTTTTTTGCGCTGGTAGTGAGGGTTGCGGTCTCGTACAGTACGCCGCGTGGCTTTGCCTGAGCTCCGTCAACGAGTTGTTCGATTCAACGAAAACCCCAGCAAAACATAAAAAATAGAAAATAATATATAAAAAACTCAACTCAAAGCGGCATTAGCTAGTCCCTAGTTCATTTTTATATACAAACAGGACATAAACAGAGCAATTTCAATTATTTTCATTGCAAGTAAATTTTCTATGTGACATTTAATTGGCGTAATTAGTTAGTGTTGCTTAAAGAAATTTATAGATTTATATATTGTGCTTAGATTTTGTAAGGATATTGTATGTGTGTCCACCTGCGGCTACGGTTTAACTGTAAAACTCTGCCCAGCCCCTCGAAGTATGCCACAGAATTTTACAAACGAAATCCAACTACCATGGCCAGCATAAAGCTTGATACACTTCACGTGACCACCAGCCCCAGAAGACAAAGTCGAAGTCAAAGTAGGACTCGAGGCAGTCTTTTCAGCAGCAGCGGACGCAGCAGTAACTGCAGCTCGGGCAGCATTTCACCCATACCCATCATTCCAATCATTTCCATTAGCCACGATGGCGATGAGTCCGAATCAGAGTCGGAAATTGATACGGAGCCGGCGCGTATCTTTCAGCGTCGCATGTCCACCAATCGAAACAACAACCTGGTGAGTACGCAATTTGTAAAGTGAATATTCTTATATATGTAGAAAGGGCAGTTCAAGCTAGTGAAGAAACAAGCAACTAGCTAAATATTAATAAACATTAACCTAAGAGGCGACACAGACGGACTTGTTGATCCTTAACAAGATATATATATACTTTGTGGGCCTGGAGGCGCTTCCTTCTGGCTGTTACATTAGTAAGCTTCAACTTGGTCCAAGAAAAAAATCCTAAAAGACATTCAAATGCCTAGAAAATATTTGAATCGAAATGTTAAACAAAAAGTAACCAAAAAGCAAAGCGGACTTCGTCAGTGGCTAAGATTAAATACACTTGAAAATGCTCGCTTCAACGGTTAGCCATTACGACCAAACTTAGCAATGACCGAGTTTTAGAGCGCTAATATTGAAAACAAAATGAATTTTCTTTCAAAACCCTCAAACTATCATTTCTATGGCAGCTACAAGAAGTAGGCATTAGCAGCGAGGACTCTGTACAACGTTTCAGCTCCATAGCTTCAATACTGAAACCGCCGCGACTTTCTCCGAGTTCAAGATTTTAAGAAATTGTGTTGTATTATCTTGTAGACAGTTTCGAGTTCTCAGCTCTTTAGTCACAGTCAAGTTACTGATTAGCCACTCTCAAGTAACTGTTTAGACATTGTCAAGTCACTGAGAAGTCAATGTTAAGTCACTTTAAAGTTACTGTCAAGTCACTGTTAGGTCACTGTCAAGTCACTGTTAGGTCACTGTCAAGTCACTGTTTAGACGGGTGCATGTAATAACGCCCACTGACATAACGCCCGCGGGGGTCTGTGCTTCTTTTTAAAAAATTTTTAGCCTGCGGCGCATTCTCAATTCTCCACGAACATATACTATACAATTTTCTCAAGAACTTTGGAGTAGACGTAACTCTACTCTACTACTCTTTCAACTCTCTCATAAACAGACAAAATTATTTGATCAAGTGGGAAACGACATTTGAAGAATTGGATTGCAATTCGGACATTGAAGAGGCAGATCTAGACAACGAGTTTATTTTTACTCAAAAAGAACAATTCGCCATTGCTCTGCCCCTATTGCAGACAATTTATTGAAAATAACCTTAAAATACTTCAATAAATAAAATATAAAGAGTTTCGTTTATACAAGTGCATACAAAATTTACTCAGAATTTGTTTTTTCTTTTCGGGCGTAAAGTGTTATAAAGCCCGAAAAAAGTGACATAGTGACCCGCGGGCGTTATGACATTTTCAAAAGTGACATAAAGCCCGCGGGCGTTATGTCACTGTGAAGAGCGACATGACGCACGCGGGAGTTATGTCAGCGGGCGTTATTACAAGCACCCGTTTAGACATTGTCAAGTCACGGTCAAGTAACTGTCAAGTCTCTTTTTAGTCACTGTCAAGTCACTGTTTTGTCACTGTCAAGGCACTGTCAAGTCCATGTTGAGTCACTGTTAAGTTTCTGTCAAGTCACTGTCAATTCTCTTTTGAGTCACTGACAAGTCACTGACTAGTTACTGTCAAGTAACTGTTTAGACATTGTCAAGTCACTGAGAAGTCTCTGTCAAGTCACAGATTAGTCACTGTCAATTCACTAATTAGTCACTGTCAAGTCACTGTTTAGCAGCGTTGCCAATTTGGCCATATTCCGGACAGATCTATCCTGTATTTAACTTCTTCAGCCGGAAAAAAATGTCAAACATACCCTATCCGAATTCTGTCCCTTTTTTAGACTAAATTTCTTGAATGTAAAATGAATGTGGCTATCCATTGAAAATGCAGTCAAACGCATTACGACGCAGTGGATTGAGCTGAAATTGCATTTTCATTCTGCAATCTATAAAATGACGTCAATTATTTATATTTGCTTTTTTTGAAACCGATTCCCGCTGACATGCAAAAGATTAATAAAAACTTTCAAAGCAAGGACACCGACGCAAATATATTACTGGGTGATTTGAGCATTAACTGTCTTAAAACAAAAATAATCCCATCCGACATTCGGAGTTGATGTTCCTGAAAATGATTTTACGCAACACGTTAAACGGGATTTGTATTTGGGATAAGAGTTCGAATCTAACGTGACAACGTAAAAAGCGAAGATCGATGATTCTGTGATTGAGTGGTAATTGCTTACTATACAGGTAGCTTTCCTTTCCCATCAAAAATTCTTTGAATATATTTTTCCATGATGGACCATAATTATAATAAATTTACATGCAGATAATAACTAGACATAGCAATTCTTCGCCGTCCCATAAAAACTCCATTATAGCATCATCAACTAGCGATAAGAATTTTGGTTTTTTATTTTGCGAAAAACGGTGACACTATTTTCAACATATGTAATAGGCCACTTTGTATGTAAAATGAATACTTAGTTTCCAATGTAAATTTTTTTCGTCCATCGAGGAAAAATAATATCAGAGTTTCGGAGAAAGCAACCTTATAGTAAACATTTACCTTGGATTAATTAAGGTTGCTGACAATTATGTTACTTTAAAAACGATTGACGCATTTTTTGTGGATCGTGTGCTACGATCAAAGACACAATTCTGCCGATATTATAATTATTTTAAAAGCAGCGACAAAAGAAGAATAATAGTTGCTCAATACGCCAACATCCACCAGGAGAATGATGAAAACACTAAAATGTTGGGTCCGAAGTATGAAAAATACTGCATGGTGTGTAACAACCTCTTTTCGACTCCGGTGCCGCTCCTGACTCTGCTTTCGTTGCCATAGTCGAATGCGGAAGAAGAGAGGTATTTACAAGGCACCGGTTTAAACCGCGACCATAAATCGGATACGAGTGGAGACGTTAAATGCTATTTTGATAGCAGGCTTATATATACATATTTCCTTTTACCTTAAATCGTGGGAAGGCTGTACGGTAAAGCGCATATATTTACATGTAATTATCTCGATTCACTGCGTCGGCAAATATGTTTTGTCACAATTACAATTTGCCCGATAAATATTTATCATTAATTGGTTAAATGGCGACGTATGAGGACAGAGAAATGACAGATGTAGGTTATTGAAGAAACCTTAAATCTATTATATAAAATAAGTCCGTTTTCTCCTGACGCTATATTCCAGAACGCACGAACCGATTTTCACGGTTCGTGGCCTGCTGAAAGGTCTCTGCTCCGTGAGGTTTATAGCAAAGAAAATTCAGGAAAAATTCAACAGAAAAGTAAGGAAATCGTTTTTCTACATACAGCGCCATCTCTGATACATAGCAATACTACAAACTCAATATTCAATGGCGCTGGCGTTTGATAGCTTACCATTGTTCTCTGCTCAGTTAATTTCATTTAAGCTCAGTGTAAATTATGTGGATCGTGCATTTGAAGTTAAATCTCAACACTCCGTCCATAGTCCAGCACGTTTAGACAACGGATGCGTGAGCATCGGCCGCCGCACAAGACATGCAAGTCAGCACAAGGTATCTATGAACTTAAGCGAAGAAAGACAAAGATAATAATATAAATGACCGATTGAGACATCGCGTGAGCACACGAAGATCATTGGCATCATACAATCGCTTGGCATTCCAATATGCGATCTCCATCAAGAATCAAAGATGATGAAAATTTAGATATTGGACGAATGACGACTATATGCCGATATTGCAATGCGTTAAAGTTCAAAGAGAAACGCTGGATTAGGCTGCGCAAGTGGAAAAGTCAACCGGATCCACATTTACACCACCACAGCCACTGAAAACATTGTTCGATGTAGTTGATCCTGATTCCAGCCACTTTCAATGACACCTTAATAATAATCCTTTCTCGCATAACTCTTGGAGTTAATATCATTCGAGAAGGCGAATTCAGCGCTGACTTGCAAGGTAAAAGATACATGACTATTGCAAACAAGCTACTGATTGAAGTAAGAATGATTGCGCCAGATCGATCGATGCAAATAATATCAATCAAGAATTAAATCGAGATGTAATACAATGTTGGATACATTGCAGGAATTCGAAAAAGAAATACGTTCTGCTAAGCAACGAACAGCAAAAACAAGTATACGAAAACATTAATGCAAGTGGTGGATAATAATACTGGTGGTCTATTCTTCCTGGATGCACCTGAGGAACAGGGAAAGTATTTGTCATTTCATTGATTTAAGCCACCACTTGACTGGAGATGGCGTGACATAGCTTTGGCGTTAGCATCATGTGGAATTGCGGCACTTTTCAGATGGCGTCACCGCACATTCTGCGCTTAAGTTGCCACACAATTTAAACACACTATTATCCAACATAAAATATTTCTGATCCAGTGAATGGGGAAAATTGTTAATGCAATGCAAGGTCATTGTTTGGGATGAGTGCAATTATGCGCTATGTAAGAAATCACTTGAAGCACTTAACTCCACATCGAAGGATCTTCGGCGAAATAACATTTTCTCCCACAAGGCTTGATGATATTGTTACAGGCGATTTCAGGCAGACGTTGCCAGTAGTTCCTCGTGGAACGCCTGCAGATGAATTGAATGTTTGCCTGAAGGCATCACCTTTATGGAATAACGTAAAACATTATCGCTAACTACTACTAATACAGAGTTCAATCAAAAATGATCAAAGTGCTGCACAATTTTCCATACAATTGTTAGATGTTGAAATGGAAAAGTCCCAGTTGATGCGACATCTGGATTAATTTTACCAACGACTTTTATTGATTTAGATACCAATTAGGCTCCTACAAATGTTTTCCAAGACAGTGTGAGAATTATAAGAATTGTTTGCTGTCAACGAGCAATTTTTGCCGCAAAGAATAATAGAGATGTCCACGTATCGAATTTCACCATTTCAATCAAAAATTGCTGGCGATTTGGTGACATGGCAACTCGTTATCCAATAACAAACTTGATGATGTAGCAAATTATCCAACGGAGTTGAACTCTCTGGAGATACCAGGATTTCACCACACCAATGGTAACTAAAGTTGGTACAGCTATTATATTACTGCGTAATTTGAGAATCCACCGCATCTTCCAACGGTACCGACTTTCGGCAAAGAGACTTGAGTCAATTTGATCGAGGGGCAACCATTATTACCCGGAAAGCACGCAGGTGAAAATGTGCGTGGTCTCGAATAATAAAACATCTGACTGATCTTCCGCTCGACTTCAAACGGATTGTGCAATTTCCGTCTTGGTTCTTGCGTTCGCAATGATACCAATGAAGTCGCAAATAATCGCTTAGTGCTTGCGGGATAAATTCTAGGAAAATCATTGTTTTTCACATGGGCAGTTATACGTTGCGTGTTCACGAGTACCAATGAAACGGATAATTTGCGGACACGTGGCACGCTTCTGATCTGCATTACTTTGATTTGGCGACATCAAAGATAAATCTTCATTTACTATAGGAAGTTCAACTAAATAATACTTCATTTTAGTAGGTAATCGAAAATGAATTATTAATATTGCAAATGAAATAATAATATTTTCTTTCAAATATATAACAAAAAAAATTTTTCTCATCTTTAATCACTAAACGAAATGTTGTTAAAATTGACTGGTGGCGGGAAACGAGTTCGCCGGGTCTACGACAGGGAATAAATATAGGAAAATCCATTTGTCCTGTTTACTTTTTTAAGCCGATCTTTTCCGTTTTGTTTTTCATTGTCCTTTTTTTTTTTTTTAAATATTGGCATCACTGCCGTTTAGTCACTGGTGTCACTTAGTCACTGTTAAGTCACTGTCAAGTCACTGTTTAGACATTGTCAAGTCACGGTCAAGTAACTGTCAAGTGACTATTTAGTCACTGTCAAGTCACTGATTAGTCACTGTCTAGTCACTGTCAAGTCACTGTCAAGTCACTATCAAGTCACTGTTAAGTTATTGTCACTGTTTAGTCACTGTCAAGTCCATGTTATGTCACTGTTAAGTTTCTGTCAAGTCACTGTTAAGTCACTGTCAAGTCACTGTTTAGACATTGTCAAGTCACGGTCAAGTAACTGTCTGTCAAGTCACTGTCAAGTCACTGTTTAGTCACTGTCAAGGACGTACAAGTCCAGTCACTGTAAGTCACTGTTAAGTCACTGTCAAGTCACTGATTAGTCACTGTTTAGTCACTGTAAAGACACTGTCAAGTCCATGTTCATTCACTGTTAAGTTTCTGTCAAGTCACGGTCAAGTTACTGTCAAGTCACTGTTTAGTCTCTGTCAAAGCACTGTCACTGTTATGTCACTGTTTAGTCACTGTCAAGTCACTGTTAAGTCACTGTCAAGTCACTGTTTAGACATTGTCAAGTCACGGTTAAGTAACTGTCAAGTCACTGCTAAGTCACTGTCAAGTCACTGATAAGTCACTGTCAAGTCACTGTATAGTCACTGTCAAGTCACTGTTTAGTCACTGTCAAGTCACTGTCAAGTCGCTGTCAAGTCACCTCCACTTTCTCTCCTCTTTCCGCCCGTTTTCACTCCTCTTCCCCGGGGACACTCCGCTAAAACAACAACACAAAATATACCTGAAGTCAGAGTCAAGTGACGCTGAAATCAAATTTTACTTCTACTAAAATCGTCCGTACCGAAACCAAAGAAGTTTCACAATAAAAAAATAACTTTCGTTAGGAAATTTGGTGTCTTCCACATGCTTTCGTCACTAGAATATCAGCTCGCTGTAAGTTTTATTTTATTTTATTTGATAGAATATATTTCATATATAAATATATATAGAGAGAGAGAGAAAACAGAGTCCTTTTGATGCAACAGAGCGTCAATGGCAAAGTTTCTGGAGCGGAAGTTGCACGCCATGCGAAGGCAGAGCGGCTTGTGGGTAGTGCCAGTGTCAGCCGGTTCAGTAGTTGCGTGTTGTGTGTGTTTGAGTTTCAAGTTGATGTTGATGTGAGCGACTTGTTTGTTGCAGCTAAAGGTCAGCACTCGCTGTGTTGTTAAGGTTCAAGTAGCTGGTAAATATTTTACAGGTCTCAAAGGCAACGCGAATCCGGCTCAAGTGTCATTGTTAATACCTAAATGTATTGCAGTTCCACAAAGGAAGCAAATGTGTGGGGTCAAGCACTTAAATAAATTTAATACAACAGAAGTTGCCCAGAGATTTAGCAATTTTAATTAGAAACTTTTCATATTTTTGTAAAAACTCCCTTTCTTTTTCACTTTCTTTTTTCAACACCAAGAGAAAAGGACCCCATTCAGAATGGATCGCCGCGTATTATTTTTTTAATTAAAAGTTGCCATAGTAGCCAAAAAGGACAGTTTGGAAAAGCTGCGTTAAATACGGAAACCTAATAAATGCTTCAATTAGGTGCTTTATGGTTTTTTTTTGTCGCTTTTATTTACTTATTTCAGCCCTGACCAGCTCTGATTTAATTCGGTTTAAGGTCGGACAACGCGGCGTAGGAATAATAATTTTTGTTAAAATTAATCATACGCCCTGTTGTGCTCTTTAAAATGTCTCTAGTAGACATTTACTTTGTTACACACCAAGCTACACCCAAGTGACGTGACATCAAAGTACATATACATATTTGTAGGTATGTGTCGTAAGCGGTTTACATATGTCAAACCGCAAAACAATAAGCAATGCCAAACAAAAGCTTTGTAGTGCTTGAGCTTGATGGTCGCATTTTGGTGCGCGTGCTGCCACAGTTGACAACAACAACAACAACAAGAACAATTACACAAAAGCCAGATTCAACAGCTTAAAAACCATGCCATTCATAAGTCTAGAAACATTTAAATGAAATGTCCAACGAGGGTGAAAGAGAAAGTGTGACTTTTCAAAGATGCAAATTGCTTTGTGAACAATTTTATTACGATACAAGTTCAAAGTCCATGCTTGAGGGACACAACTAATTCTGTTATTTAATAACTCAAATGCATTTCTGGTATTTGTTGTCTAATTTAGAACTGTTAGAGGGATTTTCCTCTTTTAATTTCTTAAATTCCAAATGGCAACAGTCAAACAGCTTATGAACGCTTTGACTTTTATTTAAAAGATTAAGACCGGATTTATTTTCTTGGAAAAAGCTGATAAGTATCAGATAATCGTATAAATTTACTTTACAGCCAGAGCTGGAGAAACATCGATGTATACGTACATCGATGTTTTCGATGTTTTAGCAGTAAAACATCGATGAAACATCGATGTTTATTTAAAATTTTAAGAGTCTGGTGATGTAGATTACTAAAGCACTTTCTTGCTCAAGATTAAATTGAAAATAAATAGAGAATATTTATAATATATATAAATTTGATAAATTATAAGACCAATGTCCCTTCTAGGGTTCTAGATCAAATATTTGAAGAATTTTTAAATTATTTCAAATTTTATAAAGGATCATTAAACGCTCCCAATTCTTTGGCTTTAAGGTCCGGAAGGTCTGTCCAGCTTTACTGAATGTCCTTTTTAGAAGCTGTGGATGTTGCTTGGAATACATAAATATTTTTGCCACTTCTTTCTAGTGGGCTCAGGCAGCTTGGACAGATTTAAGTTCACTTCCCAAATATTTGTTTTACTGCATCTCGCATACTAGTGGGATAATTATTGAAATAGCGGCACATTTTCTCCCAGAAATTTGCAAGTGGTATCTTTCTAAGAAGTAGGATTTCTGACATTTCTAGTCAAATTTTAAAGTAAAATTGTGGATAAATGGTCAGACAGTAGAAAACTTCGCTTGTATCTTAAATATAAACTATTCACCGAGAAGCTAACTCGCTAACATTTTGGAAATCACGTCGTTAAGGCAGGGAAGTCGAAAGATTACTTGAACTTAAAGAGGGAATGTGTGTTCAAATCGTGGAAAATTTTAGAGTTTTAATAAATCACACTTTTTTTTTATTATAGCATGTGAATGGATATTCATAACGTAATAGGGTTTAGTCCACATTTATTTGGATAGTTGCATATTGCATATTGACAGCACCGCAAATTGGTCACCTACCTTTCCTATGGACACCAAGTAAATTTTATAGGAAAATAGCGTGGCCGTTTCTTGTTTATGTAGGGTTGCAAAAACATCGATTTTGAAAAAAATCATCGATGTCTGCGAGCTTATATAAAAACATCATTGCATCGATGTTACCATCGATGTTTCTCCAGCTCTATTACAGCCAGAGTCAATATATAAGTTTAATTGTCAGCCTTAATCGAAAAATGATACATAGCATTTATGTTAATCTAGGGCTAAGAGTTCAGTTAAAAATCGTTTGCCCCCAACCCATGGCTCCATCCAGAGCCGCGACGACCCTCCTCTGCCTCAAGCACTTCCTTCATAATATTGACATCGAAACTCTTTCAAAAGTATGGGCATCTTCCGTAAAATGGATGTAACTCTCATCTCCTTCCAGTTGCAAAGCAGCACAATCCACCGTTTACCCGTGTTTCTGGCGTTGCTATTTAGCCGCAGCATATCTCGCCTTTAGGATTCATGTAATAGTTCTCTGATTGGAGCCCGTACCGCATAGTTTAAGTTCTTGAATATGTGAACTTCGCTCGATCTAGCCATGTCCACATGTTCCTTAGTTTTTTTTCTTAAATTCGCTACACTAAATAAAATCAAACCGGGAGTGCGTTGCATTTCCACTAAGGGTGATGTTATGTCCTAGTTTTTCTTCTAAGCGTCGCGTACCATCCAATCCCCCTGTCGGAGCATATACCGAGACAAAATATGCGGCAATCTGGTGCTGTTGTACTAGAAAAGAGCTTTTTACTATATATTGTATTTTAGGTGCAGATTTAGGCTATAAATATGTCCGTCTTCTAGGCCTGCATGAATCACTAATAGATAGTTTGGCGTATTTTCCGGCAACTTAAGAATTCGTTTTATAAAAAAACCTCTCCGTTTGTTTTCCTTCTCCCCTACCTCGCCAAACTAAAGCCCGTCCCAGAAGAGAGAACGCTCTAGTAGTAGTAGGTTATTTATTTTTTCATTTTTTCAATTTATAGTTTTTTTATACCGTTACTCGTAAGAGTAAAAAGGGTATACTAAAGTCGTGCAAATGTATGTAACAGGCAGAAGGAATCATTTCCGACCATATAAAGTATATATATTCTTGATCAGCATCAACAGCCGAGTCGATTTAGCCGTCGTCCGTCTGTCCGTCCGTCCGTCCGTCCGTCCGTCTGTCTGTATGAACACCTAGATCTCAGAGATGGTAAGAGATAGAGGTTTGACATGTATGGGACAAATGCTTCTTTTATCTGCACGCAGATCAAGTTTGTTTCAAATTTTGGCACGCCCCCTCCCGCCCCCCCAGTTTGGAAAAGTTATATCTCCTACAGTTTTAAAGATAGAGGATTCGTACCTTCTAGAAATAGTTAGTAATTAGCAAAATGAATCGATTTGCCAAAGAAATGATAAAGATCGGATGAGCGGTTCTCAAGTTATGAGCAAAAAAGTGAACCAAGCCCTCCCGCTACTACCCTAAAAAATGTTGCATACTTTTTGGATGGTCACACTAAGGTACGCAGGAACACTGTTAAACCTGTTTTTTCATGAGTAACGGGTATATCGAAGTCGGTTAGAGCCGACTTTAACTCAAAAACGATTTTAGTTAATATCTCGATAACGCGTCTATAGAATTTTTTTTTTAAATAAGAGTATACAGTTTTGGATTAACAAAAATAAATAAATAGATAACAATAATACATTTAGCTATGGCTTGTAGCCGTCAGCTTTCTTTAGAAAATGTACATGGTAAATAGAATAAAAAAAACTCTAATCAGAAATATTCTGCTATAATGCTCTGCCTATAGAGAGAAGCCTCTTTCTTTAAAAATTGGTAAGCGTGTTTCCAATCGGGTCCGTTTAGGATTGAGATCAACTGATGAAGGTTCAGTTTTCCAAGACGCCCAATGGGGCAACCCTGGTAGGAAGTGGACGGATTGCGATGAAATGGGTCGTCTCTTCCATGCTGTGAAGATTGCCAGGAATACATTGCCAGTGGATTTCTATATAATCTGTGGTTGAGTTGGAGCAGCAGCTGGTGCACGGTAAACGAAGGAAATAAGTGATCGGCTGTATTTGTCGTTGAAGTAATTTATAACCCGAAAGAGAGATTCAGGCGTTTATATAACACCCATAACACTAGAGCTGTTGTAGGATTGGTCATAAAATTTGCACGATTTCTACAGTCAATCCTCTCTAGTTAGCTGCTTTGTGAGATTATTTCCGTAGCTTTATCGCATAGGTCAATCTGCAGATTGTGCTCCTCAGCCAAAGCGCGCCAAACGGCAAAGCAGTGAGATCGACGTTCCAATAAAAATTTTTCCTAGCGTATACCAGGCGACTTTCGGGCTAGGTCAAACGTCTTTCTCATGTATCCAAAATGTGAGCCCAGAGTATACGTAAAAAGCGAAGGGAGACCAGTTTCTAGTTGTATTGCGTAGTTCGGCGAATTACGGGTAGACGAAAAAGACTTTTTGATAAAATATCTTTGAGTCTTTATATTTTCCTCGTATGTCCTGAATCCCCCCACATCTGAGAGCCAAAACACATAATTGCACGGGCAGTGTCTTCAAACATTCGGTATTTGACACTATGTGCAGTACCCGTTTATCCAGGAGCGTCTTCCATGTACTATTAAGAGCTTTTATAGAATCTCTAATTTTTGCCTGCATTGTGAGTTCAGCGACATGTTCCAACCATAATTCCCAAATATTTAAAGGAGGTAACCACGTTCCAATTTTGCTGAATTCATGTGCCATTTCTCATCTGCGGCGATGCGACCTCGGTTGTCTCCAACGACCATGATTTTAGTTTTTCTGTGTTGACTTCCAGACCCCAAAGGCAGCAGAATGCGTACTCATCAACATGCGTTGCAGGGCATTTTGGTGAGTTTGCCATTAGTACCTACTAAATCGTTTGCGTACATCAAGAGTTTTACGCACGAGCCTCCAATTAAAACGCCTCCCGAAAGCGAAGTTGTTAAGTCGTCTATAAACAGCGCAAACAAAAGCGGGCTTAACAGGCACCCCTGTTTGACTCCAGAATTGTAGGAAAACCATTTAGACAATTGTGAGCCGTCCCATACAGAGGTTGTATTGTTTTCGTATAAAGCCTGAATGACCGTTAAAAACTCCCATGAAACACCAATGCTGCTTAGCTTATAGATCAGGCTTCTTCGGTTAATTGAGTCAAATGCCGCTCCGAAGTCACAAAGCAGAGATAACGTTTTCGTTTTTCCTCCAGATACGTGATCGCTGTGATGTAAGCACGAAAAAGGCTGTCCACCGTCGGGTATCCTCCTCCCTAAATCCAAGTTGAAATTCGCTTAGCTTGCTCTGCCCATCTACCCACGATTCTAATCGTGTATGAAGCACCGAGGTAAAAATTTTTGCTATCGTGTTTATGCAGGATATACCCCCTGTAATTGGTCCTTCCGTCGGGTTACCTGTTTTGAAAATGGGGAATATTATACTTTTTAAAAAGGATGCTTCGGAGTGTTAGTTCATAACTCATTAGTAAGCTGCTTATAAAAATCTTGGAGGCTCCCTTGAAGAATTCCTTTGGTATACGATCTTCTGCTGGTGCTTTTGTTCAATTTTGTTTTTTTTTTTATAGCTGTTTGAACTTCTTCCAAGGTAATGAGTTTGTCGAGTCTCTTCTACTTGATTTAGAGCAAGGCACCAGTTAATGTTGACAAGACCATCTGGGTTAACGTACAAGAGGCTTTCAAAGTGTCGAGCCAGGCATGCTGCATCTGCATTTATGTTAGCTGAGATTGTGTTCCATTTACTCTTCTCACCATTGACCAGAAAGTTTTACTGTCTTTGATTGTCGCCAACTCAATTCCATTCTGCGTAATAGTTACCGTTGTTTCCAAATGCAAAGTTCTTTGTGTGAACGGATAGCTACTTGATATTCAGACTTGGCAGAGGGAGAATTCTCCTTTGGACACGGCGTAAATATTTACGGGATAAAACTTTCGAGCGGTTTCGCACTGCTGGTCAAACCATGGTTTGCTGAAACATTCACCTTTGGAGCCTGCATACACTGTGCCGCCGTTTTAGTATACGCTGTACATAGCTCTGTACTAAAATTCCTAGGCGTTTCCATGATAGATAGCTGGAGAACGGTCTACTTCAGGCATTGAAACACATTCCATTTTGCGCTAAGGTTCAGGTTATCTCTTCCTAAGAATTCACCCCATACGGTGTTTATGCTTCCTTTTGCTTCTTTTAACCTGGCATCCACATGTTTTTTAAAGCTCATAGTGGGTGTTAACACGACTCCAAGGTATTTAAATTCCGAAACAACTTGAACAGTCTCCGTATGAAAGAACCATTTTTCTGATGATGCCAGTCTTCCTCCTTTTCGAAATACCATAATTTGCGACTTTGACCTGTTGATCTCCATTCCCCACATAGTGCAGTAGCTTTCTAGTCTTCTTATCATGTCCTGCGTGTCTCGGGCTTGTCCGCAAGACCGACGATGTCGTCCGCATACATGATCACCCATATAGTGAATGTCATTCAGATATAGAGCAATTAGCAGCGCGCTGCAGCGGTGACATTGAGGCATCCCTGTTCAACTCCATTGTGTGTTTCAAAATCCTCCGATAGACCGTTATCTGTCCAAACTGCGCACGAAGTTTTTGCGTATACGTTTTCTATTAGTTAAATCATTTTCGTTGATACTCCTAATCGACGCTACAATTGACCGACTATCTCACTTGTTTTTTCATGTATTTTTGAAATTAATCTTTCTTCAAACGATGTATACGAAATCACAAATGGTTCGGTTCGGTTCACTCCCATAGGTATTGAGTTACTGGCGAATAGTGAGCAAAATCAGCAATTTGCTTTAAAATATTACAAAATCTTTGGAAAAGCAGAGTTGTTGAAAAAGGTAAGAACATCAACCTTATTAAATTTGCGGACCCAAAATTGCAATAAGCCCAAGTCTTGAAGTTGTAATATCCGTTGGGGTCAACTTACTTAATACTCAAGGGTAATTTTAATCTTTAATTGAGATTGGCTTGAAATATAAAATGCGTATGATTATTTCTATGGCTGGAGGCATGCAAAATAAAATTTGAAAAAGGGAGGATGACATAGCTCAGTAATTGTCAACTCTTTGAACAAAGAGCTCCGCCTATTTTTTGAATTCGATTTAAAAGTCTCCAGGAATCAATCCTGCTATCAGAAGAAGTAAAAAAGGTAGCTAAATCTTATTTAATGTTATTATACAACAAATGCTAAACGTTTTTGAAAACATAACGGATATTCATTCACCTCTAGAGATTTTCGTATGAACAATTTGATTTTAATGGAACAAATCTAAGGAGATCGTTACATGAGAAATGATAAGAATAAGGTCGGCTACTTGTAGGACTTTACATATAAAGGAATGCAGTTTATTTTGACCCCTTGGCTTTCATTAGTTGATTTCCAAACCGTCAAAGTTTCTAACAATATCATGACCAAAAATGTTTTCGTCACCTAATTTGTAAAGTTGTAGGATTTCAAAACGAAATGAGTACGTTTATACGTGAAATCGCCGTCGAAATTTTGAACATACCCGATTAACTGAAACCTTTGTTAATGAATAATCTGAATACTTGAATCATAAACATATTTCTTTAGTTAATTAAATGAATAAAGAGCGAACCGAACCGAACCGAACCGAACCATAACCGCGGTTCAGTAAGCCCCAAAAACCATGCAATGAACCGAACCGGCGGTTCAAAAACTGTCTGAACCGCTGAACCGAACCAGTCTTTATTTTTCGAGTGGTTTGCATCCCCCGAATAAAGTCCTGTACTTGTTCTTGATTTATTTTGCTTGAAAAATAGAGAAAAAGGTTTTTTATTGCATTTTCTCTCACAATTTCATAAATTTTAGTAAAAATATCAAAGAAGTGAAAAAATTGTATTCTTCGCTCATTCATTAGAAGACTTCTGACTTATCAACCAACAGCCAAAAACCCCTTTACCTGAAGATCTCAGAATTTACATAGTTTTCGATTAGGATGTGTGTCTTTGCCAACCGGAAGAAATAGGAAGCTTTAAAAAAATAGTTTCATATTTATAACATTGGAAGTATCTTTGAAAAAAATTCAACTAAAATTATTCATTAATATCTTCAAAGTGCGACACCGGAACAAAAAGTCCATATGCGATATGCTTCCCAAGGCAAAAACGAAATATTCAATTGAAATATTGAATTTCGCCCTTAATTTCCTTCCTAATGTTTAAACAATTTTTTCTTGAAAATGAATTGCAACATATGTACATTAACTGCGTCTCCATTTTTATCATGAAGCTAAATCTATATATTAAAATTTAAGGTTGAGCACAAATGCCTTTCACCGTCGAAATAATGTTACAAACTCGGGGCAGATGATTCATAAAACTTTTTTACAGTGATTTTGAGGTAGAAAGACCAACAAGTACCAACAATACTTAACAAAAGTCCAGTGCAATTTTATTTCACAAACTCACTCCCACACAAAACATAGAAAGTCTCTGGCGGGGGGAATGAGAAGGGCGAATTGCCACTCTATGTCCCCACAAACGAGCAATATTTCGTTAATTTATTACAATCCACATATCACAAGCGGTTTCCGTAAACACAGACTGTATACATAAATACAGTCATAACATTTGATTGCTTTGGGCATTGTTTGAATTGTTTGAAATTTGGCGCCTGTGAGAAAAAATTTCCCCCACTAACAACAGAAGGGCCGATACGGGATGCACACACACTCAAAGACTTAGTGTTTTTGGCGTTTGCTACTGATGTCGGACTTTGCTACAAGCCTGCCTTTGGGATTTTTCAACAAAATTTGTCAACGAATCGGTTGCGGTTTCTAACTCGTCCGATTTCGATTATATTTTCTGGAAAACGGGAGTTGCTTGTCCGAGATTTCTCTGATCTTGTTGGTATCCTGCAAATATTTTCCTAACCGGAAATGGTTAAGGTATCGTATTGTTCCTTGAAATACGTTTCATCTCCTAGCTCATAGTCGAGAATCTTGTACGTGTTACGAGTTTCGTTTGTTGTACACATTTACTAATTTCTCGTAAGTTCTTTGGGGTTTCAACCTTGCGGTATTTCGTGAGGCCGGGTGCTTGTTTGGGGTACCATTTGAGCGGCTGCTAGGTAGTGACCAGTTATTATGCCTATAACAGAGGCGACCATCCTCAGCTCATATGAGCCGAAGTCAGGCGTGTTTTTAAGCAAACTCGAGCCGAAGTTATGGTTGTGTGAATCGGTGAGCACTGCATTGCAAGTAAAACTGATGTAGTCTGGAGAGAGCTCTCTTGTTCACCAACACAAACGCACTCTTTTGTCCTCTCCATTTGGGCGCCTCTGGCCTATAAGCAGTCTACAGTCTCTTCTTTGCACATAATTTTAGAGATTCTGCAGTCGGTTGTGTTCTTAGACTTTTCCTCTGCTTCTGTTTCCGCTATCTCTTTTTTGGGATGCCCCTTCAGAAAATGTTTACCAAAACAGTGGCCAAAGTATTAAAAAAATCCCGAAAATCACGCAAAAAGACCTCGTTCTGGTTGCCCTCCATTGAACACTGGGTTAGATTTCAGTTTGGGCGGCATAAATTCAAAACTTGTATGGAAACAAATCGTAATTTTAGTCAAATATTCTTAAAGAGCATACACTAGGCATTTTAAATCCACTTAGCGTTTTAATATCAGTGCAACCTTGGATTATTAGCAGCAGGTGAGCACAGAAAAAAAAATGAAATTGACAAAAAAAATTTGAGATTTATTCGAAAAAAAGTTGCAAAAAAGCGCTCGAAATGTTTCAACACATAAAGGCAAAGGCATACAAATCAAAATGGTTGTCATCGAATATGGTATTTTTAGTAAATAGCAAATTAACAATGAATCAAGTGAGACGTCCACGTGTGGGATACAATACAATAGTGGTGGATTACGACTGAAGTGGAAATTGGCATTTGATCTGGCAGACAAGAAACAAAACATGCGGCAGCACTTCAGTGTAAAAGTAGGATAAAAAGAAACGGCACTTGTGGTGAGAACGACTTTGTGTATTTCTCATTAGCCGAAAAACTTTGTTCTATACCGGTACCTCTAAGTCCGGATGAGGCGGTAGCATATTTGCTCGAAAGCTGCGAACCATCAACACACTTCACAACCAAGATTCTACTTCGGACGCCGAGAACTTTTGAAACAGCCCTCGCATTGACACAATTTTTATTTTGTATTTTTCGTAATGAATAGTACAACTAAATACATAAAACAGAATTAAAAAACCTTTTCCCGATTTCTTGCCATAAGTTTAAAAAAACCGGTAAAATTCAGCCGCTAATCTAACAGAAAAGGGCCTCATGTGGGCGGTAAGGGTGGGCGTGGTCACATTGTTGTACAACTTTTCCCAATTATTATTTGCAATTGTCTAACTACATTTTTCGAATTTATGCCGCCCAAACTGAAATCTGGCCCAATATGCATTGCAGCAATAACGTGATAAAAGAAGAAGAAAAATAAAGGAAAGCTAACTTATGCTCGATCGAAGTGATTATACTTTTGTTTTGAATGATTTTCATGGATCATTTTCGCTTTGAACAATGTTAGTTGAGTAATTTTCAGATTTTGCCACGGTCCAGCGAGACACTTTTAGGGCACAATCAGCCGCTAACGCATTTATTTTGCACATTCATTTCGGTTTTTACAAAAATTTCGCACAAATTTGTAGTTTGTTATTTATTTTCTCTCATTTTTAACAAACGGTAAGCGCAAAGTTTTTTCTGGCTCTACTGTTTAGGTATACTGAAACACGGAAAAAAACACGGAAATCATATTGGGGGTGCCACAGAAACCTCTTCCAACCGAATTCCAATTCTTAGGTGCCACTGAAAATTCTTTTGTTTGGTTTCAAACCTCTAATATTTTGTTAGGAGATTTTGCAAAGCTCTTTTCTCACTAGCGCCTTTTGTCGAAGTGGCGCCCTCTACATGGCAGCTAGCGGATTAAGGGATGGAAACAAATACCTCATGTTTGGCGCCAACAAATTTTTAAATTTTACATTATATTGGTGGAGAATGTGACTTAAAATTGAACAATTATTTAAAAAATGCATCATAAAACAGATAACACAATCAAAAAAATTTCAGTTAATCATTAAATTAACCCACATCTAAAAAAAGGGAAATTTTTTTTGGCGAGAGATTCAGCCCTGTTTTTTAGAGATGGAACATCAATTGGAACATCTGGTGTTCCAACTAGATTTTATAATTAGAAAATGAAATCTCTAAAAGTTCTGTGGCACCAACGAATTTTTCGAGAGATTTACAAACCAACCGTCGGCAAAGATATCTCTAGAGATATCTGTGGCACCCCCGATTATACTGATCTCTTAAGTCACACGACTCTCGATTTGTGGCATTTTGTTTTAACCCTAGGAGGTTCAACCAGGTCTGTGCAGACCTTTTTCATATAAAAGTGTGTATTACTTTTTTGTTTTAAATGTTAGAGACAAATCCGTCAATGACTTCCTAGAAGCGGGTATTGAGAACACAACGAGCACGAAGTCAAACCGATTCTGTGTTTGTATTCGGTTATATACGAGTTTTCAAAAAATAAGTCACAAACGGTACAAGCAGGTCTGTGTAGACCTATGTGTAATATGAAAGGTATGGCTTGCGATTTTGTGAACTAAAGTGAAATTATTTGTGGGTTTACCATAAAAAATGGCATCAGCATCAAGTTTCGATGAATATGATGTGTTGCACGTGATGAATCGCACCAGAAGATATCACATTTTATTAGAAGAAGAGAGGAATCAAATGGAAGAAAGATTAGCCGAATGGTTGGCCAGTACTGATGAAGAGGCCGAAAATCTCGAGTCATTCGAAGACGACGACGACACTGATCCAGATTATGTGCCCCCCTTAGAAGATGCGGCTTCCGATGCTGAGACAGACATCGTCATAGAAGCTGAGGATCCATATGACGATCATGATAATTTAGAAGATTTCTATGAAGTCGCCGCAACTGCCACCGAAGCGCTTGAAGCCGTCGACATAAGCATAGAACAACGCTCGTCAGGCTCAATTATAAAATACCGTTCAAAGGATGGCAAGACTTGGTCAAGCGCTCCGCCGGCCACAGGTAGAAATCGTGCGCATAACTCCGTCACTATGGGTCATGAAGGTCCGGCTCGAGGTATTATCCGAAATCCCATCTCAATATTTAAATCGCTAATAACACCCGAGATCGTCAGTATAATTATGCGCGAAACTAATTGGAAGACCCAGTACCGTCAATGGTCAAACAAGAATCGTGACCAGCCTCCACGAACGTGGATGAAACCTGTTACTGAAAATGAAATATTCGCCTTTTTGGGCGTAACTTTGTTTGCCGGAATATGCGACGATGTCTGCGCACCGATATAAAACCATTCTAAAATATATTCGATTTGACAATTAAAAAGCAAGTCGGAAGCCATCGACGATATTTTGAACATGCTTATGAAGAACTTGGAGCGTCTATATGTCCCGGGTGCTCAGATAACTATTGACGAGCAATTGTTCCCGTACCGAGGCCGTGCGCGCTTTACACAGTATATACCATCAAAACCTTCCAAATACGGAATAAAATTCTGGTGGATATGTGATGCCAATTCCAACTACCCACTGAAAGGATTAATATATGTTGGAAAACAGGCAAATGAAGAGCGTGCCGTAAATCAAGGAGAGAACATTGGTCTGAAATTGGTCGAAAAATACGCCGGTTCTGGACGAACAGTATATGCCGATTATTTCTTCTCGTCTTATGACTTGGCTGCGGTTTTGATGACAAAACGATTGGCATATGTAGGCACCATGCGCAAAAACAAAGCCTGCATAATAGTCGCGTTTATTTTTTAACGTTTGGACTCTGGAATTCTGATAGCACTATTAGCGCTTGAGAAAAAAGGGCAATTTTGTTTACATTTGTTGATTGGCGCCCTTTTAATAGGAGTCCACAAAAGAGTTTGTTTTTTTTGAAGGAAAAAGCGCAGAGAGAGTTGCAAAAAGTTACGAGTGTAGGAGATAAAGCCTTAAAAGAAAAAAGGGGAATGGCGCAAATTCCGTTCTGGAGATTTTTTACTTAAAGATGAGCCACGTTCAGGTCGGCCAAAGATGTTGAGATGACCAAACCAAAGCATTAATCGAATTGGATCGCTAACTATAGAGAGAGAAGGGAATAACCAAAATCGCCAACCGTTCGTTAGGTCTTGGACTAGTAAAAATGATATTTGGGTACCACATGAATTGGAAAGAACTTCCATTTGAACAAACCGAATCACGCTTTGAGATAGTATCTTAAAAGCAAGAATTCGATCCATTTTTAAAGCGAATCATAACGGAGAGAAAATGGATTGTTTAAATAACGTTTGGAAGGGTGTGGTATATTTTGAGCTGCTTCCAAGGAACCAAACGATTAATTCGGATGTTTACTGTCAACAACTGGACAAATTGAATGCAGCCATCAACGAGAAACGGCCAGAATTGATCAATCGTAACTACCGGGGCTATAAAATCTAATTCTTGGCAGTTTCTTGAGATAAGTCCGGAGTAGACACCATGGACAGAAGGTTGAACAAAGCGGGTTATACATGATAAACGGGAGGGCGGGCACAAACCGATGGTTTGTCAACAGCATTCACAAGCCAGATACACTTGCATTGAATGCCGGTCGTATACTTAACTTGCCTATCTATGCTTAATAAAAATAGATATCCAGAGCTTAAGCCCTATACGGAGTACAACGAAAAATTCTTTTGATACAGTATTTCATATAATTAAAACACCTTGGCTTTGCTTTGATGCTCATGTGCTGTTAGAAAGTGTTCCTATTTATGTGAAATACTGTATCGAAACGAATTTTTCGTCGTACTCCATATGGGGCCCAAAGTGTAAAAGTATGTTTTTATTGTTCACCGTGTGTTTTTCTAGCATTAATCACATTTACACCTTAGGATATCTGCCTATGTATTCCCATACAAATCCCATATAGGTCTGCGCAGACCTGGTTGTGCCACTTTAGCCCCAAAAAATCCCTGAACCTCCTAGGGTTAAAATAAATCATCTCGTTCAAACAAGCAAGGTTATTGGATAAGTATTTTAGCTATTTGTGAATACAGCTAAACATGCAGAATCAGTTTATTTGGCAAAGTTACAGCCTGTTTAAGACGAAAATACATAATTCACTTTATGGGGAGGAAAACTAGATTCCCACTCAATATTTGTAGGGGATCAGTAAAAAGGTTACTTGATTCAACATAGAATTTATCATCTACATGTAAACATATCGCTCACTTACCTCAAGACTGGCAAAACTTAAAACAAAGTTCATAATGAACCTAGGATGAACCTCTTAATATGAAATTATCTTAGTTCAGTCTATGGGGTATTTATTATCCCATAAACTGTTGACCTGCAAAGTAAGAGAACTCGTCCTTCAAGAACTTGCTAAACTTAGTATCAAAGTGTGTTTAAATGAATTCAAATATTTATTAAGTGATGCCTGTTTGTTTTTGCTTCTTAAACTTAACTGTAAAACTTGTGCTTTACTTAAACGTTGATTATTTAACCTCCACGTACTATGTTTATACGACTCAACTACCTTAAGTCTACACTCATCCCCCTGACTGTATTCAACATTTAGAATGCAAACAATAAGTAAACACCCAGAAACAAGTTAAAAGTCAAAAAGTCTTTTGCCGCATTGTCTGTGCCACTTGTAGACTTTGCGGCAAACATCTTCAAGAATAGCGTTTCAGTGCATGAAAGTCTTTTTGGTTTTGTTTTGTTTTTTTTTTTTAAAGAGCCACTTTACTGCCTCACGTGAGCTTCAAGAATTTTAGTATACATTTGAGTGAGTCGAGCCATGTTACCTTAATTTTTATCAGCAAAAAAAGAAATGAAATCTGGGACAGAGACTGACTAAAATAAAAATCAATACCCTTCAAGGAAAAACAAAATATTATCAACTTGCTTATCATGATTAAACTGGACGCGCTTTTGTCGACTTTTCTTTTTGTCACGGCAACTTGGCGTATACTTGATATGGGTCTGCCATTAAGCATTATGAAATGATTGATGGAAGATGGCTGGGATTCGTTGTGTGTTGAAGTAGAAACTTTGATTTTTAGTTACCAAAATGGAGAGGGGTAGGCTGTTGTGTAAAGTTGAACGACCTAAAAACTGAGCAGAAGAAAAAAAATATGTATAGAAATCAAATCCTTTTGCTGCATTTTTTCATAATCTGCACTTGACCTAAGTATTCTGACTGCTGTCATTCCATTTCATTTCCGTTGCTCAAAACTAACAGAAATTGTACTGAAATCAAAATAGAAAACGGTTTATTTGCCATACAATTGCCACAGATTAATGTCACTTCAGTGAAGCTTAGCCCTACGCTTATTTACACTTTCATATTTTGCCAACGAGAAATCGGTGTGAAAAAGAAATGAAAGCCTGGCCTTTTGTTTGCTCAATTGATTGCTGGGGGGACCAGCCATGGCATTGGCTATTGTTCACCCTGCAGCGAATGCCAATTATTGTTTACATTCTACGGCGGAGGACTGCAAGTGACTGACAATGAGTCGCTGACCGTGTGTCCTGTCGTCTCACATTATTATTATTTGCCCATTGACTTTTACTGCATTGTCAGCTTATCATGGCTAATTGCCCCGGGCCAAATTGCTCCAGAGTTATTTAGTTTTATTCACACTTTATT
>JAEIFU010002470.1:0-43443 GCA_018904235.1 Lordiphosa stackelbergi
GTAAGCTAGTGAAATTATTATTATAAGTTAAACTTAAGCTTTTTATCGTTTAAGTTTCGAAAACTATTTGACATTTTATCTATTTGGTAAACATTGAATTGGTAACCTTTAATAAGCTTTCCCTCTCTCATCACGTACCGTTCTAAGTAGACGAGTACGATACTAATTTGCTCAACATGAATCGAAAAACGGGTTTCTTACGTGCTTCCTGGGGGTAAAGGATTTTATATGACACTTTCTTTTCCATACGTGAGATGGGGTTGATGGTGGCGACCACCCCCCACAAGCATTCGAGGTCGTATTAAGTGCCTCTTTGGGGCACTTTCTTGCCATGTTGGCTGTTGTACCCTTCTTAGGAAAGATGATGTGGACCTGTGCGGTTGTGTTTCCTTTTTTGTTTTTTGTTTTCTCCTCTTTACACTTGAGCTGCTTACCGTTAAAGGCAGTTAATAGGCCAAGACTTTTCAGCCCTTTTGTCTTTTGCTGTTGTTGGAAAAAGCTCACGCCCGGCTACAAGTAGATGGAAAGTGATAGCACGACGTGCCTCTTAATTTGGGGTTTTGGGCACAAATGTAGCAAAAAAATTTAATTTATTGATTTGTTTGCCTTTCAGCTTTATTGAAATCTCATTAACGGTGCACCAGTCCATGAATAATGACCACGGAAACCTATTTGGACCTGACCTATGAACGCGGCAAGGGCTCGAAGCGACCCTTAAGACCAAAATTGCTGAAATTAACCGATGTAACCATACCTCATCGCAGTCGAAAAAAGACCAAAGTTAAGGTAAGTCAGCCTCCACACCCGCCACAGGGGCAGCTCATTCCCGTAGTAACGGAAGTCCGCATTCCCCCTGTAGGGAGCTACCGTCTATGTCTGAGTTGGCAGTGAAGCGGAAACTGTGGAAGAGTAGAAGTTGATGGCATGCCAGCCAATTTTCTCTTTGCCGCAGACATGATGCTTCAATTACCTTGTAGAATTTATAATTAGGTAACAGGGGCGCCCATAGTTGACATGGGGGAGGGCGGGGGTATGGAGGAGGTCTCCTATTACTTGCGTAGGAGGCACCCAAGTGGCTTAAAGCTTATGAAAAGTGAAAGCCTTGGCAAAAATTTAAGGATTTGTTTAAAACTTGCCTTTTATATTTATAAGAACTTTTAAAAGAACTTGTATAACTTTCTGACAATGTCTAGTGTTGGGTAAGAGATATCTACATAGAATCGGTATTCATGAAGTTCGGGAAGGAAGTTAATTAATTCCATTAAGTAGCTAATTTGGCATTTTTGTGTTTATAGAAATTACCTTCCAAGTTCAAAACCCGGGTACTTTTGAAAGTCGTGGAAGAAGTTGTTACAAAAGATAACTATGACCGCTCGAAATCAACGAAAATGGGGGGAAAATGATATAAGAGTATAAGGGGCTACGAATTTAAGCTTATGAAACAATCTGCGAACCGAACCTTGGTCTTATCGATGGACTGTAACCTTGGGACCGATCGTCCTTGGTAGCAGGTGTTCTATCTCCACGAATTGATTATGCATATGAGTTAAAAAACAGTACAGCAAACCGAATATAGAATTATATATTCACGATATTCTGTAAAACGTTGGGACTGAATATACCATTCTTAAATTGATGGATAATCCGCCATACCCAACCTCCAGCATATTCGAATTCCGGAACAGGAATAATTTGGGTCACTTTTCTTATTTTCAGGATCCTAGCGGGTATAAAGGCTAATACATACAGACTGTACTGTACACCTTAAACGAAATATAAATATCTACAAACAATGAAGTTTTATTAAGAAGCTTGAAAATATCGCATACTGGTCTTAAATTAAAAAAAACCTTCAAACTCTTTCGAATTATTCTGCGAGTTCCGCCACACATTCACTTATTTGATCATAACTTGAGAACCGCTCATCCGATCTTTATCATTTCTTCGGCAAATCGATACATATTGCTAATGACTAACTATCTCTAGAAGGTACGTATCATCTATCTAAAAAACTGTGGGAGATATGACTTTTTCTCAAAATTGCGGGGGCGTGAGGGGGCGTGGCAAAAATTGAAAATAAACTTGATCTGCCTGCAAGTATAAGAAGCATTTGTCCCATACACCTCAAACCTCTATCTCTTACCATCTCTGAGATCTGTTTGTTCATACGGACGAACGGACAGACAGACGTACAGACAGACGGACATGGCTATATCGACTCGGCTGTTGATGCTGATCAAGAATCTATATACTTTATAGGGTCGGAAATGATTCCTTTTCCTGTTACATACTTACATACATACTTTTGCAAACCTATGTACCTCCGGTACAGAGTATAAAACGATAAGGTTGGGATGAACGATACTCAAGTTATGACCAAAAGTCAGTTCCAATTTTGCAAAATTTTACCGCGAAGTGGGTAAAATCGCCAAAGAAAAGTTTGTATGGAGCACCTGACATGCTTAGCTGTTTTGCTAGGAGCGCAAGAGAGATTGAGAGTGTGAACGACTCTCTGAGGAGAGTACAAGAATACAAGAGCAAACAGCGAATAGCCTCATCCAATTAAATTAAATCTTTTGGCACATAATAAACACGTCGATAGCTTTAAAAATATGTCGACCGTATTAAAAAAAAAAGACCTTGGAATTTCACAAACCTAGCATCAAACAAGTAAGAGTGTTGCGGTCTAGTGCCCCGACAGCAAAATACCCTGTTCCAAGTAATGTGGTTCCTATAGCTTTGAACTCCTTTTATTTTAAAATTTATTTGAATAAATGGGGAGGCGCACTTCCATATCTTCGGTGTTTTTGCTTGGATCTTATAGTGGTATACAGAATAGACAGATATTGGGCCTTACTGAATATATATTAAGTCACTTGGTTCAAACTTCAAAATGGTAGCTCGGACAGTTTTTCGCGGTTAAAAGAAGGAGGAGAAGGAATTTGCCAAATCTGGAGCAAACTTGATCTAGGCACAGTATAAACCTACATACATCCAAAAATTGGTGGCTCTACCTCTTATAGTCTCTGAGATCAACGCGTTCATACAGAGAGAGAGAGAAGAGAGAGAGTTTTTCGCTGCTTAAAGATGGAGGAGGAGGAATTTTCCAAATCTTGTGGGTACAGTATACACCTACATACAGGGTTGCCCATATTCGACGGACCCATCTGGCAACGCCATAACTTTTGACAGAGATGTCAGATCGCTTAATGACATACCGCGTTTGAAGCGTCAGTCCAAGCAGATTTTTACCATGGAACAATACACGCCACGCGAGCGCTCTGAAATAGTTGAAATTTACATTCAACAGAACAAGTCAATTGTGAAACTCAACGTGCTTTTAAAAAATTACACATTTTCACATTTCACATTGAGAGTTTTTTTCCGTTTTTCTTCCAAAATGAAAATGGCCATGCTGTTACCATCAACCAGGAGCGTTATCGCGACATGATGACCAATTTTGTGATGCCAATTATTCGTCGAAAGCGTATGAGGCAGTTCTGGTTTCAACAAGACGGCGCTCCACCGCACACAAGTCGCATAACAATCGATTTTCTGAAGAAATTGTTTCCGGGCCGTTTGATGTCGAAAAGTGGTGATTTGGACTGGCCACCGCGTTCGCCCGATTTGACGCCGCCTGACTTCTTCTTGTGGGGATATTTGAAGTCAAAGGTTTACGTTAACAACCAAGGACCGTAGAAGAGCTCAAGGACAACATGGAAAATGCTGCAAAAAAGGGCACAATACGCCATCAACGCCAGAGGCGGCCATTTGAGAGATATCATATTCAAAAATTGATGTAAACAAATCTACTTGGAACAAATTAAATGATTAAGATTGCCAACCGCCAAATTTTTATTTTTTTCTTTGATTTTTTTTAAAAAAACATGGGTCCGTCGAATATGGGCAACCCTGTACATGCCAAAAATTGTGGCTCTATATCAGCGATGCTTGCCCTCGGGGCCGAAAACATTTCGCTATTCACATGTACACGACCCACGCTGGCCGAAGCTGAGACCAAAAGAGCAGAAAGGCGTCATTCGCTCGACACAGAGTTCGAAGCGATTAGGTCGAAGCAGATTCACGGAGCTTTATTTTCGCACACTTATACACTCCCACTTTTTGGCCTCGCTCTCGCTGGCCATCGCTGCTCTATATGTTACAGTCTCTAAGATCGACGCGTTCATACAGACAGACAGACGGACATGGCTAAATCGAATCGGCTGTTGATGCTGATCAAGAACATATATACTTTATAGGGTCGGAGGTGCTTCATTCTGGCTGTTACATAGATTTGCACAACTTCATGATCCCCTTTTTCCCATTTTTAATGAGAACAGGGTATAAAAACGTACAGACATATGTAGCCAAATAATAATAACGCGAGAGAGAGTGAGCATGAGAGGAATCACACTCACACAAATTAGGTATGTGTGTATTACACATATGCCATGGCTCTCTGAGACAGATGACAGCTGCTCAAGGGGGGAGGGAAAAGAGTGCAGAGCGGTGGAAGATGGAAAGGCGGGGAAAGAGTGGTGAGCGGGTGAAGAGGAGGCGGGGAAAAATAGGAAAAGCCAATTTGAATTGAATTATAATTGAAGAGTGCTGATGCTGCTCTGAAACTCACATTCTAGGCCCGCCATTCACTATGTGGTCGTGCGGGAGAAGTATGTTTTCATCATCCACTTGACTGGCAGGGACTAACATAAAATTCCGAAATTTTCCTTCAAAATTTCTTTGGGTCCTTTACGATGGGATGGATGGGAAACAACACAATTTCTTTGAGTCTTGGACGCGGACAAAGTCGCGGCGGGTTCAGCTAGTAAGCTATATATATTTTGATCTGGGCACGAGTGAGTAATTGAGGTTTTTTCTTCTCCTTTTTCTTCCTTTTTTTTTAAAATTATTATAATTTTATTTTATATTTTGTTTTTATTATTTTTTTTTAAAATTCAGTGATGCCAATATTTTTCCGAATAAAAAGGACAGATTGAAAAAAAAAACAGGAAAAAGGATGAAAAACTAAAAAAAAAAAAAACTGGAAAAAGGCGGAAAAAGGACAAAAAGTTTTATTTATTTATTCAATAATTTTAAGGCATCTTCAATAACTTCTAAATGGGTCATTTCTCTGTCCTAGCACAGCATTTAACGTCTCCACATGTAGCCGATTTCTGGTTTTGGTTTTAACCAAATTTGCTTGGCTAAATACCCTCTCTACTTCCGCATTCGACCATGGTAACGAAAGCAGAGTCAGGGCGAAAGCTACCAGGTCCGAAAAGGGGTTGTTACCTGAGCTGTCTCGATAATTATTTACTTCGGACCAAAATTTTAAAGTATTTTCATCATTTCCCCATTTTAATTGGTGGATGTTGGCATATTGAGCAACTATTTTGACCGAAAATGCGTCAATCGTTTTTAAAATAGCATAATTGTCCGGCAACCTAAAATAAATCCAAAATTATTTGTAGTGCAAAAATAGTATATAATATTAAATAGCTTACCTCTACTTTTGCTGTTTGAGTAACTTTATCACCAAAGTCGTACAGTAATGTCGAATGGTTTTCTCTGCAGCATCATCGATCATCGATTACATTCGAATTCGTATACGAATGGGATATATCCCAAATATAAATCCCGTTTTACGTGTTGCGTAAAATCATCTTCAAGAACATCAACTTGAATGTCCGATGGGATTATTTTTGATTCGAGACAGTTAATGCTCAGAATCAAATCACCCAGTAATTTGGTTGGGTCGGCGTCCTTGCTGTGAAAGTTTTTATTAATCCTTTGCATGTCCGCAAGAATCGGTTTAAAAAACAGCAAATATAAATAATTGACGTCATTGTATAAGCCGCTCAATATATTTGCTTTGTGACACTTTTCCGTCAACGCTGCAGATTGAAAATGCAATTTCCATCTGGTTTAAAACTAATTTTATTTCCTTGATTAAAACATGATTTGTTTTGCATATGTTTTGACGACATGTGCTCGCGAATTTGATCCACTTTCGAGTTGCTGTCCGACTCATCGCGACACATCCAGTTTTTGAAATCTGGCTGCTGTAGCCAGCAATCGGAATTTTTGTTTGTAAACGTCTTTAGGCATTTTTAATCAACGAGTGACTTCTGCAAATTACGCTTCGATATGCTTACGATTACACACGATATCGATTAAAGTTTGCATAAAAGAGATGCCACATAGTTTGTAAAAAATCAATTTGAAATTATATAAAATAAGTTTTTACATTCAACCAATTTAGTCTAAAAAAGTCCAGATTTCCGGATAAGGGAACTAAAAAAAGGACAGAATTCCGGATAGGGGATGTTTGACATTTTTTCCGGCTGAAGCAGTAAAAAACAGGATAGATCTATCCGGAAAAAGCGCGCATTTTTGTTAAATTTATAAAAAAATAAATTTATTTTTAAAATTTTATTTTAAAATTTTTTTTTAAAAAAAAAAAGGGGAGCATATTTTTTTTTTTTTATAAAAAAATAAACGAAGTGTCACATTTAGTGGTTTAATTTAAGGGCAAACACCTCTATACTTAGTTAAAAGTAAATGCTATGGAGGACGCTTTTCCAAACGACGTGTTAAAGATAAATAAATGGACTTTTATATGGAGAACAGACTACAAGATAAATTTAAGCAGCTAAGCATCCATATATATGTTGCTGTCGAGTTTTGGAAAAATAAAAAATAAAAAATATAAAAAACAATGCCGCTGTTGCCTATCGACGTTTTTGAAGACGCCCAAAGTAAGAGGCTTGAGAAAAGAGTTGTTTTTCACTCAGGTCTGCATGTAAGGGTTTCAGCATGAGGCACAACATTACTGAGACTTCTGTTTCAGCAATGTATGTAATGTAAATCAAATACATTTTGTAAGAGTTTTAAATAAAAGTAGAAAGGTTTTAAAATGGTTTGTTTTAATCGTAGAACTTTTCAGCAATCTTTAGGTCATTGAGTTGTGATTTTGTTCATAACTTTTCTAAAACAAGACACTCACAACACCACAAATGAGGCCAATTCAATTATTCAGCAGTCTCAACCTGACTTCAATGAGCTGGCAGAAGGTACCTCATGACCTGCAGTTTTAGAAAACTGAATTGGTACTAAAATTGAAAAGAAAAAATATTTTGTATTTTTATTAAATTGATAAAAGCTAGTATCTAAATGTTACTAAGAGCTTAACAATTGAAATATCACATTGATAAGACCTAGTATCAAATTGATACTAAAAATTAAAACAAAGTGTCCACCTGATACAAGTTGGTATCAATTTGATGATGAAAATATCAATTTGATACTTGGAGTATTAAAGAGAATTTGATACTCAATACATTCAAATCGATGACTAAATAGTGTCATGTTGATGATTACATATTTTTGAGTGTAGAGTTACCGTTTCTTTTGAAATTTAAACTCTTAATAGGGACCTAAACTTGAAAAACCAAATACAAAAGGCAACCCTCGTGTAAGGTTCGCTATCTACCAGCTGCCAAAAGAACCAACTTTTATTTATTAACTACCAAATCAAAAGTTTTAAATCCCCCCTCCCGGTTTCCTTATCGTTTCAGTCCAAGGATCGTTCAACGACCTCTGTACGCGAACGCATTTACGATGATCCCGCCTATACGGAGGACATCAGCCATTTGGCCAATCCCCTGCGTCGCAGCAGTATTTCCGGCAAGTCGTCGGCAGAACACAAACTGAAATCCGGCCCTGGCTCTGGCATACCCGGCCACACGGAAACGGGCAGCAGTTCGTTGGGTAAACGCAGTCAATTGACTAAGGAGTTTTTGCAGTATGCAGCCTTCAAGCAAAATAAATTGACGAGTGCCACCGCATTGGCCAGTGGAGGCGGAGGCGGTGGTGGAGCTGGAGTTGCTTTAAGTTATGACTTTGATTCAAGTAGCTCGGACAATGAACCCGCCCAGCCGGAGCCAATTAAAGGTAGCGGTAACATGACGCGTCGAGTGCGCAGTTTGGAAAGAAGTTTGGCCGCCGTGTCCTCCGTTAGCGAAAAGGGTGGCAACGACAAAAAGACCCTGCCCAAACGCAACTCCAAGCAGAAACGAAACTTGAGCCTGGAGAACAATCGGCCGCAGCAAAGTCATGAATATGAAACGAGAGTCCGCAAGGAACGCAGTCGCAAACATTTGACAGAAAGCGCCCATGCAGAGCCCAGCGAACAGGATGAAATCTACTCGGTACGTAGCTCGGTGCAGGATTCGGACTCCACCAAATTAGCCATAGGCAGACGTTTTCTACGTGGCGAAATTGGCATCAAAAGCTTTAATTATTATCTACTCAAAGAGGGACTCAAGAGCTCCAAGAAGCGTGGTCCAAGCGCCAATGTGGGTTCAACTGGCAACCAGAAACTGCAATCACGCAGTGAGGAGAATATTTACGAAGAGATATATTTCAAGGACACACCCCCAGCAGGCACTGATACCCTAATGGTGGAGCCCAAAGTGTTGGCTACCAATCCAGCGGAAAATCCACAAAATCTAGAACCAACAGAGCCCGCAGATTGTGAGCTGTGCCTGCAACAGTGCAGCAAGGAGAATTGCGAATATTGTCTACTACCATCAGGTGGCAAAATGCCGCCACAATCACTGCCCCCGCAGCAGCAGCAGCAGCAGTTGGACCACCCCCCCACAACAACTACAACAACAACAGCGCCTGCTGCTCACATACTCGAATTTCAGTCCTACAATCCCAACAATCCGGGCGTATACAAAATTGAAACAACACCCGTGGCCATAACAGGGGATTATAATCCTGTACTACAGTTCCAACAGCAACAGCAGCAGCAGCAATCATCGGCCACCACTTCCACTTCGGCCACCACCACGCCCAGTGAACAACTGCAGCAGCAGCAGCAGCAGCTGCATCAACATCAACACCACCAGCAAGAGCAGCTCTATGGCGCCTACTATCATCATCCCCAGCCGCAGCAGCAACAGCAGCAGCAACGCAACCTGCTAACAAATCATTACGCCGTAACGGGCAATGGTCAACTCTTGCTGGCCACCGCCACTGCCAATCCACAACGGCGACCACAGCAGCAACAGCACCAGCAGCAACAGCAACAGCAACCACATTACATTGTTAGCTATCAAAATGGTAATGGAGTGGCATCCCTACAGCGGCTCAACACGAAATCCTCATCCTCTAGCGATTCCTTGCCATATCACAAGTACAACACCATGGCACGCCTGGAGGCTAATGTGTTTGCTGCACCGGCTACAGGTAGGAGAAACCAAAATCCAAGCTTAATCCAAAGATGTAACTTGTGGCTCAGAAAAAGCTTTGTTTTAAAATTTAAATTTTAAAAGTAGGTCGAAATGGGAAAACTTGTGCCGAATTACTTGGGAATTGATGCTGATTCGGATTAGCATGGCTTTCAAAACTGATTTTGATTCCGATTTTGATTCTGATTTTTTTATTCCGATTTCTGATTCCAGTTTCGATATTTGATTCCAGATTTCATTTTGATTCAGTTTGATTCCAGTTTGATTCCATTTTGATTCCATTTTGATTCCACGTTTATTCCAGTTTGATTCCAAATTTCACTTTGTTTGATTCCAGTTTGATTCCATTTTGATTCCAGTTTGATTCCATTTTGATTCCATTCTTTGAATTTGATTCCAGTTTGATTCCATTTTGATTCCATTTTGATTCCATTTTCATTCCATTTTATTCCAATTTGATTCCAGTTTGATTCCAGTTTGATTCCAATTTTGATTCCATTTTGATTCCATTTTATTTTGATTCCATTTTGATTCCAGTTTGATTCCATTTTGATTCCATTTTGATTCATTCCATTTGACTCCATTTGATTCCAGTTTGATTCCATTTTGATTCCATTTTGTTTCCATTTTGATTCCATTTTGATTCCATTTTGATTCCATTTTGATTCCATTTTAATTCCATATTGATTCCATATTGATTCCAGTTTATTCCTTTGATTCCATTTTGATTCCATTTGATTCCAGTTTGATTCCAGTTTGATTCCAATTTGATTCTTTTGATTCCATTTTGATTCCATTTTTTCCTTTGATTCCATTTTGATTCCATTTTGATTCCAGTTTGATTCCATTTTGATTCCATTTTGATTCCAGTTTGATTCCATTTTGATTCCAATTTGATTCCAGTTTGATTCCATTTTGATTCCATTTTGATTCCAGTTTGATTCCATTTTGATTCCAGTTTGATTCCATTTGATTCCAATTTGATTCCATTTGATTCCAGTTTGATTCCAGTTTGATTCCATTTGATTCCATTTTGATTCCATTTTGATTCCATTTTGATTCCATTTTGATTCCATTTTGATTCCATTTGATTTGATTCCAATTTGATTCCAGTTTATTCCATTTTGATTCCAATTTGATTCCATTTTGATTCCATTTTGATTCCATTTTATTCCAGTTTGATTCCATTTTGATTCCAGTTTGATTCCAGTTTGATTCCATTTTGATTCCATTTTGATTCCATTTTGATTCCATTTTGATTCCATTTGATTCCAGTTTGATTCCATTTTGATTCCACTTTGATTACATTTTGATTCCAGTTCCATTTTCATTTTGATTCCAGTTTGATTCCATTTTGATTCCTTTAATTTGATTCCATTTTGATTCCATTTTTTCATATTGTTTAATATTCTTTGTTGCCTCCAGCTTAACAAGTACTCAAGTATGCCGGCTCCACTCTTATGACTCTGTGGAGTTGTGTTAAAGCTCAGTTTGATCCAAGATTCCATAGACATTCCATAGATGCCATCTGCGTCTCCACTGATTTCAGGGCAATTTTTTTTTAAAAAACCCTTATAGTCTCTGCACACTGAGCACATTTTAGAGAACGCTTGCAATTTGATGCTGATGTGAGATTGAAATTTACACTGCCACATCTTACATCCCGCATCTGACAGTCTTGCTCTCAAAAATGTGTTGTATTCAAAATTACACAAAAATATATTGAAAAATAAATTGGCTTGAAATTTATTTAACGTTTGCTCCACAATATCAGGCTTAAAATCTAATGGTGTTAATTTAAAAGGCAGATATGCTTGTTCTTCCAGAAGTGAAAATATTTGGGTGTCTTGCAACATATTTGGCGCATTTCTAATGCTCAGTATCTTTTTTCTAATTTAATCAACATCAGATCTCAGGCGTTTTGGTACATGGGCTTTGTTAATTTTTAGAATTAATGTCAATTGGGTCCTCTGCTTCAAAGGCAGAAAGATCTCCATCATGTCAAAAATGTGACCAGCACCACTTTAACTGTCATTATTTTGTCACATGTCATCAATATGGGTCTTATAGCTTCTGTGCAAGGCGTATTCAATTCTTTCTGCCACCTTAAGATATAAAATAAAAATATTTAATAATGCATGACAAGTTTTTCTGGCACTACTTAATTTCATGAGGAACGTATGGAATAGAAAAATTTTACTCCAAGATTTTAGATGTTGCTCAGTGGAAATAGCCTATTGGACAATTTCAGCTGTTATGTCGATTTAAAATTCCTAAGCAATGGCAGCGCTGGCATGAGGAGGAAGCAGCTGGCAGTAAATGACTAAAAAAATAAGAGGAGGACGACCGACCACAGACCAAACCGTGTTGGTTGTTGTTGGATCCATCCCTCTAACTTCACCCAATCACAACCTCCCGTCACCTCTTCATAAACCCACTTTTTTTTAAGCTATAATTAATTTTGAAATAAGCATTAACAATTAATTTTTTTTACTTACCTTACTGGGACTTGAACTCCGGGGCCACTCACAAATACTGAACACACGGACGACGTCTTAGCCCACCCGACTATTGGCCTTAAGCAAGACGTTGCGTCATAACCGTAGTTAAGAATGTAAGCAGTTGGTCTAGTTGACATGACATTCGCTTAATTTTATTAATGTTTTTTTAATGTTTTTTTAATTTTGTTTAGCAATACCTTGCGTTAAAAATCGTACCTATAAATTTGGTAGTGCCGTATTTGGCGCTTAAGTACTCACTTTTGCCACTCAATAAGAAGCAAGGGTAGTGGTCGAGTGGATAAGACATTAGCTTAGAAAATGTCGGGGACTGGACTTAAGTCCCCGTAAGACCATTCTTTTTTTCTTATTTAATGTTTCTTTTTTATGTTTTTTATTTATATTTGAATCCTTCCAATCCCTTAATCGATTACTTGGCAAGAAAAACAAAAACTTGCTCAGTACATCTACATTCTTCAGGCATTGCGAATGGACATTAGTGACGACTTCGTAAATTTTTCTAACATTTTAAGAAATGTGGTGGATTTAGAAAAACTTACGGTTTATTTTCTTAATTTTAGGCAAAGTACCCTAAATTTGTAATAATTTTTAATAAAATTATTTTATCTAATATATATAAAATTCACCCTAAAATTTAGAAAAAAATATTTTTCTAATTTTTTAGAAAGTTTTTTATAAATTTTAAGCAATTTCGTAAAATTCAGAATTTTTTTCTTAAATATAGAATTTTTAATAATTTAAGAGATTTTTTTTTTTTTTCGTTTTCTTTAATAAAAAAAATTTTTTTATATATTTTTTATATTTACCAAAAAGAGGGAGGTAAAATTTTGGGTTAAGCTTCTCTCATAATAGCTCCTTTTGTCATTTATCATCCAATTCGGAGACATCATGACAGAATGTATCTCTTTGTGTGGGGAATGCCCCCCATTCCCATATATAGATGATAAAGTATGATTCAAATCGTTCCTTCATAACACAATTAATTTTAATTTTGAATGTTTGTTTATTCTCTTTCAAAACCCTACAGGTGACATCTACTATGCCGTAAGTGGAGCCGGATCGGGTGTTAATATGGCACCTCTGCACTCCTTGGTATATGCAGCCAGTCGACCCATAGGTGGTTCACAAATCCTAGTCGATTCCTATGACCCACCGCAAATGTACAAGAGCGACTCGAAAGCTTCCATATTAAGTGAGTTCTCGCTGCGCAGCAGTGACAATTCCCAGCGCTATGTCAGACATCCGCATCATCGTCATCATGGGGGTCGCATTAGCGATTCAAGTCTCTTCTCATCCTATTCGAATGCCGCTCAGCGACGTTATTTTGGCAGCTCGGAAAGCTGTCGCTTTGGCTACGACTGTCGTCGCTGCAGTTTGGATGGTGTCATAGGAATGGGAACGGGTGGTGCAGGGGCCAGTGCCAAGTGCAGCTACTCGGATAATTGTCGCTACGAGTGTCGAAATTGTGATTGTTCTTCGAGTTATTTTAGCTCAGACTTTGACGATATGTATGGATCAATAGCGCGTGGCGGAAGTAGTGGCATACCACGTAAAACAGCGGCGGGAACCCTGCCATCCACAACGCCCCCCGAACCGGAGGTAAAGCAGAAACCCTCACAATATACGGATCTGAAACAGAATAAATATGCCCAGGACTTTTTCAAGCATGTGAATGATGTGAAACGTAGCATTTATCAGTCCGAAATGCAACGAAACAATAGTTTAGAGTCCACGCGTAGAGGTCCCAGAAGTGGAGGAAGTAATCATGCTCATACCAAATCCAATCCCACTCAAAGTGCTAATCAGGAGGTAGGTTCACCGGTGGTAACCACTTTACCACTAAGCAGAGGACGCATAAATGCAGTAACCAAACCTACGCCAGCTCCAAGAACCAGTTTGCAGACGCAGTCCACATTGCCCGCTTCGAACACACCAAGTAAGTTCCCTGCTTTAAATCTATTTCCAAGCTACCAAATCCTTTTTCCATTTAAACAGAGGAGCCCACTCCAAGACCAAGTCATCGCAGTAAACCTCAACCCAGTGAACGTCGGGAATATCCCTCCCTGGATAGACTCGTAGCCTCTACCACTGGAGCCATACCCAAAAGCCGCACTGATACAGCACAGCCCACAAGTCCTAAGCACAAGTCGAAAACCAAGGATGCCGAACCCAAGGAACGCCGAGATCGTAGTGCACATCATTTGAATGTTTCGTTAGCTGAGGGCAAACGACATCATCGCACAACTAGCTCTAAGTCACATGCACCCATTCCTGGTCCAAGTGTGCGACGCAAAGATATACCCGCACCGCCACCACCTTCACCAGCTACCTACTCGGATCTGCAAGAGTTGAAGGCCAATATGGAGGGTTTACAGGATGACACCAAATCGCGTTCGCTTGAAAGTGAATCCTGCGAAACGCCCACAACTATGGCAAAGCGTGCAGAAGAGAAGCTGGCTAAGCAAGTGCTAAAGACACATCCGGAAATTGATTCCTCACCCAAGACCGACCAAATAAAGCCAGTTTCAACTGTAGCTGCCACCGTTATAGAAGGGTCGACCACGACAACTAGTGTGCCGGAAGCAGATGATGATGATGTGTTTTATGATGCTCGCAGTGAGGATTCAGCTGGCGGAATTGCTCAGCAAAGCTCACAACTACCAAAGCAAAAGGTAAGCTAACGTTCCAATGCTCTTAGGTTAGGGTTAGATGGCGACATGTAAACTTAAAATTAGAAATCCAATTTGAGAAATCTCTAGGACTACATGGCCTAATAAACTACAGATTCAGATTCTAGTACATAGCTTACACAATCTCTCAAATATGGGTCTGAAAAACATTCGAACCGGTCCTTACCTAGCAAAATATCCAAATCCATACTACCAAACTACAGACCAAATTGAGAGTTCATGAATTAAAAGTTAAGAAATGCTAACTTCGCCTGGACCGAAGTTTATAGGTCGTAAACTGCTTAAAAATAAAGGTTTTGTATAAGCAAGACATTCATAGAACAATTTTACTTCCGTTTTGAACAATGTTAGTTGAGTGATTTCACAAGTTGACCAATAGACTTTCGTGTGGCCTTATAATCTAAAATATAACATTACTCGCTAATCATTGAAGAGAATTCCTTGAGGCGGCTCTGGCGGAATTTGCGGAGAAACCTCGGCCGGTCACCACATACGCCATATCGATAGCTTGCCATTAATATCGATAGTTGGCTGCAGCTATCGCCTGAAGGGATTGATCGGTGAGGCCTCAGCTACTCCCTCCCCAGCGACCATGTCAGAAGCGAATCTCACCCTATAAGGTGGTTCGTAGCGTCTTTGAAGGTTGTGAGTCGTTTCCAGTTTCTTCTTCCTTCGTCACAAACGTAGGCTTAAGGTGCTCCGTCGAAAAAGCTATTTCTTTGCCATTGATTCAAATGACAATTACGCGATCCGTAGTTCGTTTCACCAACTCGTAGGGCCAAAGAATATGGAGGTTCTAACGGTGTTCGAACGTCATTCAGGTGCTTCGGTTCCACCCAATATGATGAGCTGCAGGCGCAGGCCGAACAAAGCATATGCACAATATATACTAAACCAGAGGCAGCCAAAGGGAGAGGACAGAAAAGTGTGCTTGTGTTGTTGGATTTTCTTGATGATTTTATTTGGCTTGGTTTAGAAAACTTGTATTAATAAACGTGGATCGCACCTCTGTATAAAAACCCACGGGAAGTAACGTGTTCTGTGAAAATATTATTAATCTGTTGAAAAAAGTAATGGAATACTGCTTTTGTAGAGAATATATAAAAAAAATGAATATTTATTATATTTAAATTGTTGTAATTTGTAATGGAATCATATAATTTCTTTGTAATCTTTTTACTATAATATAGCTGTAGACTACTTAAAAAATATATGAAAATAATTGTATGTGAGTATTTTCTTTAAGCCCCAATAAAATCAGAAGTAAATTTATAAAAATTTATGGAAGAGAAGAGAATTAAACTTTCTTTTAACTTTATTACGGAGGTGTGAATTTAATTTAATAAAATTTATTAAATTTTATTATTATATGTTGTCTTTTATTTTAGAAAAATTAAATATTTTAAATTATAAATATAATGAGGGTATAAATAGTTGTTTTGAATTCTTTTTCCATGAGGAAAAACGTCTTTAATTTTGGCCAGGTGACGGGAATGTCATTTGTAATCTATTTCACCCCAAGCATTCGGACTTAAAATTTGTGAACAAGGCTTGAGGAGAAGTGGCCGAGCTTTTACAAAAATCGCTCGGCCTCAAAACAAAATACAGATGATTGAGGGTGTGACCTACCACTCCAACTAAATTAAAAAATACAAAATACTGAAATTTTTGGCGTAATTTTTCTTAAATCTGTGCTGCTGCTCTCACGTTTCACAGCGATGAAACATAGGGAAAGTTAGCTAAATTACACGTACTTCGGATGTCCGTATGAGGGCTTCCTGCTGGGAAAGTAACGCCAGGTAACCCATTATTTAATGGCTTTTTGCGTCGCTGGTGATGGAGTTAACATCTTTCCAAATAAGAGGCGTTTCAAGTGTGCTTTAAATTTAACAAGTTGTCCAAAAGATCAGAGAGCAGTGCGCCTACCTTGTTTACGGCTCCGCATATGAATATGCTCTCAAATTTTTCGATAAATATTTTTGGGTGCAATGGTTTAAGCTTCGTGCAAAGTTTGCTTAATATTCCAATAAGACTGACAGAGAAAAGTTAGACGGACGGACAGACGAACAGAATATCAACTCATATACTTTATGCAATCGAAGAAAAAAAAGGTGAACTAAAACTAAGCTCACAAAATTTATTTGATCTTGACTTTTGGATGGAAATTCAGAGTACACAGTGTATGAAAGCACTGGAATCCTAAAGGGAGAAACTTTGTATCAAGTACGAGCGAAAAGATAAGAAACCGAGAGCAGTTCGCAGCTGAGAGAAAATGCTAAATGGGTAAACACTAGAGAGCTGCACGAGTAGTGAAAAGCAACATGTAGCTTCTCGCCCAGTGCGATTACAAATGAATACATTCCTATGGCAGCTATATGATTTAGACGTCCGATCTGCGTGTTGTTGACATTTTTAAAATGCTTGATGACTGATCCACCTCTTTCCACATTTTCCTCATCCCCTTTTCCCCACATCTTTTGTCAGCCCTTTCGTCACCCTCTTTCCCCCTCTTTCTCCCTTCTTCTACCCTCTTTCATCAACTCCTTCATCCCTCTTTCCACGCCGTAATTGACCGACTTCTGACATCGTTTAGGATCGATTTTAGCCCGGATATCTCGGATTTTTCTTTTCTGTGTATGCGTTACAAACAACTGGACAATTTTAATATACTCTCTGCTAAATTATACTCAAAAAAAAATCATCCGAGATCCGATCAATCCCAAGCGATAATAAAACAATAATCCGGGATATTGTTGAACCGATCAGAAAAGGATTGAGTTGATCCGCCTTGTTTGATCCCAGTTAGAAGATTACAATTACAATTATTTAAAAAAATTAGAAAAACCAAAAAATTATTTAATTCCAAAAACTGTATGTTGAAAGACGCGTTAGTATTCAGCACGTTAAACAGTTTTGCAGATTAATAATCTAGAGAACTTCTTATGCTTTATTGTAAGCTGTAAAAGAGAGAGGAGATCAAAGAGATTTTATTATCCTATTGAGAACAACTTTGCACATTCCAGAAGCATTTTGGAACATTTGTTCTCAGAATTTTGAGACCACTCTCAAGGCAACTTAAATGTTCCTGTCACCTGAAAGAGAAAAATATCTCTCAGGCTAAATGGGTTAACACATACACAAGTTTTACTAACAGCTTAGGAGTTATTGGTGATGTGGGTTTTTTGCACTAACTGTTGCCTTTGAAAGCCCTACCTGTTATAGCACTTCCCACATGAGTAGGTAGCTGCTGAATTGCAGTCGATGGGTCAAATTAATATTGACAACGACTATCTTATATCTAGAATGCGTTTGCTCAGTCCCAGCCAAGTTCCTTTCGGGCTACCTATTACCGTACTTCGTGTCTAACTCGAACCGAACAGAATGCCCAGCTCCGACGGAGACTGGGAACAGGGCGTGTATGTAACCTGAGCAGCGCAGTAGCGTGACTAAGCAAAAAGTGCTGTCTAGATATTAGATCAGGTCCTGCGTTGTATTTTCTGTGTAGCAGCCACGTCGATACACCGACAGTATAGAAGATTACTCTGCTCTCTTTTACAACAACAAACAAGTGTTAAATAAGCGCTCGCGTGACAAACACACATTACCCAAAATGAGCATGTGTGTTGCCGGCCACTGTATTACATAGTCCTTACTGAAAGAGACTTTGATAGCGACCAGCTTTCATTGTAATGTTTTGTTTTGTTTAAAGTTGTATGCAAACTAATGACTTCGAGCTGGATAGAAATTGCTGGTTTGAAAATCAAAAAGGTCGTTAAAAAAGTAGTAGCTTGGAGTTCTTGAGATGCCTTTGTGTCAAAATGAGTTTAAAAATCGAGCTAAAGTCAATCTCAGTCAGTTTTGATGCAATCCTTATTCCGGATTAGATATTTATTCCATTATAGATATCCATTCTTGCTACAAACCAGCTTCGAGATACAAATCAGGTATGAATATCGCGATTGGACCTTCTTGATTGGATCTGACTGAGGGATAAAATCAATCGATGTGTTGTTGAAATAAGCCATATGTTGAGCTAAAGTCAAGCTCTCCCGAACTAAAGTATGGTGATCAGGACCAAAAATTCAGAAATTGAAAAATTCGTATCCTCAAATCAATCCCTTCTCGTACTTGGTTTGAGAAGAAAATCCGAACGACCAATTTCTGTTATCGTTTGGAAGTTAGCACGAATATCTTGGATTTTCTTTCTGTGTATGCGTTAAAAATCACCGCAATGGTAGGTCCAGAACCCTACAGCGGCATAGGCCCACACACCAAAAAAGTCCTGATTAGGAAGGAAAAGAGACAACAAACACCCAACTATGCAGATATTGTGAAGAAAATGATCCTCTGAGCATATACTAGCTCCCAGCGATGATAAGCGGGCGCATACTCAGCATAGTTGGGAAACTCATTTACCCAAAATTTGTTTCTTATAACCGTAACCGTATAACCTTTATTTACAAAACCGGTTATCAGAACCGTAATCGAAACAAATATATGGGTTAATTTCAGTTTTTCCTCTACTAGTACAATGAACATTTTACATTTATATGAGTTTATTCACTAAAGTTGGCGGCTTATTTATTATGCGCCGTACTGTTGCTAATGAGCTGTCATAACTACGAAGTGCGTGGAAAGTACATTGGTGCTAAACAGTTAAAGCATAGAGATAGGTACTCAGACGCTGGAAATTTGGTCGAAGCGGAATTTGTTTGCTAATTTCTAGAGCCGCTTCTTCGACAATGTAATTCACAACAACTTTCGGATGCATTTGTGTGGGGCTGAAGGTACCTCCTCGTCACTTGAATAGGACCCTAAGTGTGTTTCGTATCGCCCTGCTCCCAAACCAATGATGGTAGAGAGACTTAATTTTTTTTTAAAGTTAAAGATCATTTAATTGCATTGTCTTAACCGGCTGGAATTCTTCATGGTACAGCCTTAACTATTAACAAAAAAATTTTAAACATAATCCCGTCCAATTTGGGCTCAAATATTGCGTCACTTGAATAGGACACTTAATCCAAAAGCATTTCAGAGATCAGAATTTTTAACATAAATATAACTTAAATATAGGGCATCGATGTGGTCGAAGAAAAAAAATATGTTTAATAATGCGTCGAGCCACCTTGAGGTTCAAACTTCCAGTCATCCGGTTTGGAAGGGATTGATACACAAGCAGGCCAAGTGATTTAATGAAATCGAGTCCCAAGCTAATGCAACTGCTTTTATAAGTTCGGGAACACTCGAATATTGCTTTCCTGAGCCATAGATTTCACGTGACAGCCATCCCCAAACATTTTCTATTATATTTAAATCGGGTGAGTAGGGCGGCCAGCTTAAAGTTTATTTTGGCTCTGTATACAAGATTTAACAACGAGCAGTATGTATCGGCGCGTTATCATGTTGATATATCCATAGCGGGGGCCAAAGGTTGTGAAAACTGGAAATGCTATTTTCATGGCTGCATTCATCGTTGTTGACAAAAATTTTTAGTTTGCAGGTGCCATTAGAAGGAAATGGCCCCCCACACCATAACACCTCCAGCTCGGCTATGCAGACGGTCCAAATGATGGGGTTCCTTGCGCAGATCATTATTGATAACTATAGCCATCTGGGCCTTCTAATTTAAACTTTTTTCATCATCTGAGAAGACCACGCTATGCCACTGCGGTCAGGTCACATGCTCGCGACAAAGAAGAATTGAGGCGTTGCGCTTTTTGCCGTGTTCAAGGGAAGCTTCTTCTTTATTTTTATTCTTTAGGTGTTCAGCCTTAGAAATGACGCGGGTTGATTGGATGACTCGCTTGTTTACATCGCATTTTCACGAATCTTCGCCACGGAGTCGTGAAATTTGAAGCTTTGCTTAGTATGAGGCGTCTTCCACGATTCAGTAAGCGGTATAAGCAGTGTTCTTTATTTTTGGCCTGTGAGAACAAACTTGACCACTGAGACACAGTCCTACAGCGACAGCCCAAAACGCATCGGAAGATTAGAATTAGCAACTAAACCAAAGGTAATAAGCCAACTCCATGGACCGGGGTGAAATGTTGTAAAATAAAAAATGTTTTTGTGTAATGGAATTGTGTTGCTGATTTTTTTAGCAAGAAACATTAATTTTGTGTTTAATTTTGGTACGTGATTTTCATCCTATCACAAGTACCATGCTAATGGCCACTGCCAGTTTGGCGCTGCGTGCTCATAGTGGACTAAATAAGGTGAAGCTAGGCATACACATATATTGGCCCTTAGCAGAGCGACGGCTTCACCTTGTTAATTGCAAAAAAGGTGCCAACACCAAGGTAGACTTATTTGAATGGTGGAGCAAAAAATCAACAATATTTTTCAGATCTTTTTGAGTTATCAAAAGTTGTGTTAGCAGAACCATACACACAAGTATTGAAGGTGTTTCAGTAGTAAAATTCTTCAGTGTTTAGAATTGCTTCCGTCAAAGTAGCAAAAGTAACAAAATTTTTTTCTTTTCACAGCTTTGACTTTTTCAACTATGAACTCTTGCTTCTGCTTCTGATTTTGCAAATACAAAAGCGACAGCGGCGAGCAAAGCAAAACGATATTTCACCAAAAGCATGAAGCGACTGCAGTCGTCGCTTCATGAATTTTTGATATTGATTTGCTGTTGATTCTGTTGCGTTCATAAGTCGAAGCAAAGTTGGTGTTCGCTTTTGAATTCGACAGCAGCAGCGCGACAGCCAGTCTCTTACATACTTTTCTGTTTTGCGTAGAAGCAGAGACAGAATCAAAAGCGGACGAAATGAAACTTATGGCAGTTTTTATTTTAATGCTGAAATTATTAATGACTTCCTCCTTTGGACTCGCTTGGACATATTATTATCAGCGATATTATATTTAGGTGTAATTACAATCTCGATTAAGATGTCATTTCTGGTTGCATGAAGGTACATAGCGAAATAGTATATTTGTTGACCGAGTATATGTATTGAATTAGTTAAACTTAACTCGATACTTTTGTAAATGAAGGAGTTTCGTATATTTTTAGTAAAATAATGGTGAAACTTCTGGTATAAGAAATTGAGCTTAGTTCATTTACTGAATAAGTGAGATTCCAGATGGGACAAAGATATGTCAAAGTAATATTTTATTCTAATAACCGTAACCGTAGCAAACCCGGGAAACAGAATAAGGCGTAACCTAATAACCGTAACCCTAATCGCGTATTACTGTTGCTGTATAATATAACCGTAACCGGAAAAGCGATCGGCAAAACAACCGTAACTTAAACCGTTATTCGTTTCGGTTTTTAATCTCTAGTTACAAACATCTGGAGAATTTTAGTATACCCTCTGCCTTAGTAACTTCTGAGATATGGCTCTAATTCACTTTTGAACAATTTCTTAACGATTTCAAATCGGTTCTCAAGACTTGAGACATAACTCTATCCCTGACTCTTTCTCTTTATCATGAAGTTCATGTTCGCGCCATACAGTGAAAATTTCGACTGTCCGTTTTGGATTTTCCTTCAAAGGCTAAAAAAGCGTTAGGTGGTTCAGTTGGGTCACCTCGGGTAGGAAGTTAATATTGTTTCTACTGCTTGCATTTTATTGTTGCGCCGTCTGCTTGTGCTGGCGTTGTTACTCAAGGATTTTGTTTTTGCTTGTGCCACAGAGGGGCGCCAGTTGCATTTATTTTCAAAGTGTAAAGCAGCCCATACTTAAGAAGAACAATTGTGGACTTGTGATCAAAATGTAACACCCATTTTATTATCTTTTGGCGGATTTTGTCTAAAAAAATGCTTAAAGTCCTTAATTTAGTTTCCACTGAATTTAGTTTCTTCGTAATTCCAAAAATTATGCATTAACCCAAATCCATTCAAGAAATTACAATATGCAGATGATTCCACACACTTTATAATTCCAAAAATCATATTTTATACACAGGCTGCTTCCACGGAAATGTTGACAACGCTAAAGGATAATGTGGCCCCCAAGGCCACAGTTGACTGCGAAATTGCGCACTCGACCAAGGATGTTGTCAGTGCCGTGGCCACCCCTCCCCCGGCTGAGCCCACCTCTAAATCGAGCAGGAAAAAAGCGTCTGGCATGGTGGACCGACCAGAAGGAAATGACAACGACAACGAAATTGAGTCCACAAAACGACAAACCAAGAGAAACAGAACAAAGAGAGAGACACCAGAAGCAGCCCCCAGCAGTGGCAACACCGAAAGCTTAGACACATGTGCCCAAACCTTGCCGAGTGCAGAAAGCGACGAACCGGCAAGCAAAACAAAACATGATAATGCCCCCCCCACACAAGCAAACGAAAATGTTGCGGCCACATCTGTGGAGGGGCAGCAGACCAGTTTGTTGGCAACAAATGTTGCTTGCACAACCAACTCAACAATCACCAACGCCGGCAACGACGCAGCGCTGGAGCAGACGGAGTGCACCACCGATTTCGAGTTCAGTTGTAAATCGGACCACACGGACAGCGCAACGGTAACGCTGACGCCGCCGCACAGGTACGCGATTCAACTCCGTTTCCACTTGCTAATACCGAATAATATTTGATTTTGAGTAGAACCAAAAAAAATTACAAAAAAAATAATCAACACTTGTTGTACCGCGTGGAAAACTCGAGTGCGTGAGCAAAAATTTTAGAAAAGAAGAAAAAGAAATGCAGTGCCAACTTATTATGTGATTTATGCAGATAAAACGATCAACTATTTTGCGTATTCGTGAGTGAATTGAAGTGCGCAACAGTCGGGCCAGTGGTCTTTTGTCATTTAGGTACTTCAATTTTAAAACGCCTCCTCCACCTGGATACGTACCAAAGGTGGGTATCCAATGCAATCTGCATTCACACAATGGCGGGTGGCGTGCCTGTCTGTCTACCCCACTTTGTCCTGGCTCAGGCGTTTAGTTTTTGGATTGTCCACTGAGCTGAACTGAGCTGCAAAAATGTGTAATATAAATGGCAAAATTTAAAATTAATTTATTTTTATCAAACGCATTAATAGCTACATAGGCGCATACAAGGACAGTGGATATTCGTTAGGGTGAACCGACTATAAAATTCAAAACCCGCCTGGAGCACATCCCTTGAAATAGTTTGAACAAAAAAAAAAAGATTTTACACAACCGGTCACCTTTAACAGCTATTGGCCATCAAAAGTTTGACCCTGCAAATTCGTCTTAAAAGCTGCGTAATTCCCTCAGCCAAGTGAATAATTGAAGAATATGTAAAATCATCTAAAATCATATTCAATGTGGCAAAACCGGTCAGGAACTGATACTTGTGTTTTTTTTTAATATTGTTTTTTGTGCCTCCATACCGGACCGTGAACCGAACATTCTTATATTCTAAACTTCTGAACCTAACCTCCATTTTATTTGCTTTTAAAAAGATCTAAAATAATTTCTTAAAAAAAAACCATTATCATCCGCGAAGTTAACTTAAACTCCCAAACTGGAAGTTTAAAAAAAGAAAGTTAAAATTGGACTTAGTTGCTGGCAGTACAATTTATGTTGTGTATATTGAAAGGTTTTCTGATTACTGGGATATAAAGTAAGTTTGGAAAAAGTCACTTACGATTTCGTTGACCCTTGAATGTGGACCATTTGACCATCGTTTTTATAATTTCAGACTTTTGTGGCTTATACAGAGAACGGCTGTGTATGATGTTCATAAATAGTTACCTTAGTCTGCGGATGTAAAATTCATCGCCTACTTCCAAAGATCCATAAGTCCTCTGATGGACCTTTTTTTCAAACACCCCATCCCCCCCCCCTCATTGCTTTTCCCCCCGTTTTGGGAAAAAGAATAGAAAGCGTTTTTTTTTTTGTTGTTTTTATTGGTGGAGTTTTTAACTACGCAGCTAGCCTTTGAACCCTTTAAGAATGTTCGCCGCCTACGTTAGCCAGCAGCTTTGAGTATCCATCCTTTTTTTCCCAGGATTAACCATTTAGTGGTGGTGGGTGGGTTTTGGATGAAAACAGTAATAGTTTATTCACACCGTCCGCAGCTTCAATAAAATCTGTCCAAGTCGAAGCTGCGAGATTTTGTTTTCATAGGAAACACGTAGGCTTAAAAGACGCTAAATTCAATCTCCAGCACTGCTTTTTTGGTGTTACCATATAACATTTACAAGGTTATCGTTTCGGAGTGCTTTTGGCGTTACTGCGGCAAGTGTAAAAGGCTATTAGCCAGAATCGCTCAGCGATTCAGCAAACTTAACATCACTATTAAGTTTGTGAAAAAGTATGTAACAGGGAGAAGCAGTCATTTTCGACCATATAAAGTATAAATATTCTTGATCAGCATCAACAAACGAGTAGATATAGCCATGTCCGTCTGTCCGTCCCTTTGAGTCTTTCTCCCCAGGGCTTCCCATTGCTTTTCGCTTCTCTATCGACAGTCCTCCTTCAAGTTTCTTTGGGCATCGGTTCTTATATGTTTAAATTTTCGACACAATGGAAGTTGTTATTTTCCGACGAAGGATGAGCGATTTAGTTTTGGAGGTGTTGATTTTGAGTTCTGCCGATCTAGCTGAGGTATCCGAGGCTGGCTTGATGTTTCGGTAGCTATTGTTGTTCAGAGACTTGGGTCGCTGGTCCTACTCCCCTATCCTGGTGATGGGGGTGCCCATCGAGTCCAGGCCCTTTGTTTATCAAGCTTCAGCGGTGACTCCACCTACTTACCGAAGACGCACTGTGGCCAGTACACAATTTGCTCAACACGCACCGAAGTACGTGGGTACCCAGAGGACAATTGGCTCGTTTTATAGAGTCGAAAGTTTGTAAACTGCTTGAACAGCTACAACTGCTACACCTAATCGGTACATATACTGCTGTAGAATGTCCGTGGAGCTGTAGACACAGGGATTGTGTGTACAAAATGGCTGTGTTGTCAGTGAAGATGGCACAATCAAAAAAAAAATTTATATATTTTTCAAACAACCTTTTATAAGATTAAGAAAAATATTCTAAATTTGTATACACTTGAAAAGTGTATTATAATTTTGCCCACAAGTTTGCAACGCATAGAAGGAATCATCTCCGACCACATAAAGTATATATATTCTTGATCAGCATGACGAGCTGAGTCGATTAAGCTTTGTCCGTCCGTCTGTCCGTCTGTCTGTTTCTACGCGAACTAGTCCCTCAGTTTTGGAGCTATCGAGCTGAAACTTTGCACAGAGTCTTCTTTTTACTGCACGCTGCTAATATGCGGAACCAACCGCATCGGATGACCACTTCTTGTAGCTGGGTTTTAGTGAGAAAAACTGGTTTGTTTTCAGTATTATCGCTCTCAAACGCAGTCATGGGTAAAATTGAATGTTTTTAAGCTGATCTGCGAAGTTTAGTCGAAGTCGTTATCCGTTGAGACAAGCTTTTCAAGTGTATCAGAACTTCGGCACAGACCAAGTTAGCTTTGCCTTTCTCGTTAAAATTGTTTTTGTTTATATATCAAGTTTTCTTGCTCTTTCAAGAAAAACTTGAACCATGTTTCAGAAGCTTTCATAATTTTAAGAGCTTAGTTTTTATCTGAAACTTTGGGTATGCAAACGGATGTTTTTCTAACTATTACACGGGTTTCCATTTACATACGGTTTATTACTTACATCAGGAGTGCCCATGCTGCAAGCCACGTATTTGTTCTTTTTTCCTTTCTCCTCTCTATTGGATTTGTTGTTGACGATGCAGACATGCAACAACAATATCATATATGTCTCTCTTCTCTTTATGTCTCTTGCAAACTCGAACTCAACGACAAAGTTGCTTATTGTAGTCATGAGCGCTGCATCGCTCGCCTCGCTCGCTATTCACAGCGGCAATTCAGGTTTCACTTACTATTTCATACAGTTGTTCTTGCTTGAAATATATTTTGTGCATTTGTATTTTATTCCACGCGTCCGTAAGCTCATTCTAGGCACCCTGATTTACATTGATAGTGAGGGTTTATTCTGTGCATTTTATATGCAGTGTTTGACTTGGCTCGTCTTTGTCTGTTTACTCGATCTGCTACTCTCGGTCGCGTCACGGAGCAATAAGTAATAGAGATAAAGTTTGCGCTGCCTCTCAAAAAGATGCTTATACGGGGGTGCCACAGAAACCTCTTCCAACCAAATTCGTTTGGTTGGTTTCAAACCTCCCGTGATTTGTTGAGAGATTTATCGAAGCTCTTTTCTCAGTAGCTTCCTCTCGATGGTCGATGGTGGCGCCATCTACTTGACAGGCAGCAGATTAAGGGCTGCAAGTTATACCTCATGCTTGGCGCCAACAAATTTTTCAATTTTGCATTATATTTATGGAGAATATGACTTAAATGTGAATTATGATTTAAAAATCAGTGGCGTACGCAGGATTTTTTCAGGGGGTTTTAGAATAAAAATTTCCCCCAACCCCCTTGAGGGGGTCTCCCCCCCTGCGTACGCCACTGTTAAAAATGCATCATAAAACATATAACAAAATCAAAAAATTTCTGTTAAACATCGAATTAACCCATTACCAAAAAAGGGAAAATTTTTGGGCGATTCTCTAATAAAAAAAATTAAATCTCTCGAAGTTCTGTGGCACCAAGGAATTTTTCGAGAGATTTACTACTAAAGATACTTCACAGTGTACAGCTGGAGAGCTGGAGAAACATCGATGTCCACGTACATCGATGTTTTCGATGTTTTAGCAGTAAAACATCGATGAAACATCGATGTTTATTTTAAATTTTAGGAGTCTGGTGATGTAGATTTCTAAATCACTTTCTTGCTTAAGATTAAATTGAAAATAAATAGAGAATATAAATAATATAAATAAATTTGATAAATTATAAGACCAATGTCCCTTCTAGGGTTATAGATCAAATATTTCTTTTTAAGTATTTTTTAAATTATTTAAATTTTTATAAAGGAACATTAAAGCTTCCAATTCTTTAACATTAAGGTCCGACAGGGTCTGTCCAGCTTTACTGAATGTCCTTTCAGAAGCTGTGGATGTTGCCGGAATACATAAGTATTTTTTAGCCACGCCTTTTAGTGGGCTTAAAGAGCTTGGACAGACTTCGCATTTCTTGTGCGTTTCGCTGCATCTCGTATATTAGTGAGATAATTAGTGAAATAGTGGCATATTTTCTCCCAAAAATTTGCAAAGTGGCACCCTTTTCTAAGAGGTAAGGATTTCTGACGTTTCTTGTAAAGTTTCTAAATGGGGGTTTTTGGAGTTGCTTAGAGTTTGGAGTAAAATTGTTGTGAGAGGCGACTTCTCAAGTAATGCCATAAAAATTATTTGTAGTTCGGACTATTTTAGTTATTCATTGGCCACGTACTTGATATAAAAACTCACAATTCGCTAACATTTAGTCGTCATTAAGGCAGGGAAGTCGAAAGAGTTCTTAAACTAAAAGAGGGAGTGTGTGTTCAAATAATGGAAAATTTGTGTGTTTTAATAAATCGCACTTTTTTGATTATAGCATGTAAATGGATAAGCATCAACCACATTCATTCATAAAAGGGTTTGGTCAAATCACATTTTTTGAAATTGCATATTGCATATTGAAAGAACCGCAAATTGGTCACCTTACCTTTCTTATGGACGCCAAGCAAATTTTATAAGAAAATAGCGGGGCCGTGTCTTGTTTATGTAGTGTTGCAAAAACATCGATTGTGGAAAAAAACATCGATGTTTGCAGCTTAGATAAAAACATCGATGCATCGATGTTACCATCGATGTTTCTCCAGCTCAATATTGGTAAAGTGGCAGCAAGTTGCCTATTTTTAGGCGCAACTTAAAGTCCTTGGCCACATTTAATGTTATTTGCATGACACTTAATTACACTTGGTTGGTGTCTGATTTTTGTTTTGAAACTGCTTACATTTTTTTTTTTGTTTCATTTTATGCTGCTGAAACGCAAACGTGCTTGGAAGCGCATTTGTTGTTTGGTCCTGTCCCCGGCAGCGGCATACACGTGACAGCCAGTCAGAATGGCATATCCTGGACGAGTTTCGTCTTTATCTTTGTTATTTTTATATACATTTAGTATATACATTCGCCGTAACAAAAGGTCTGCTGTTTGCTTTTACCTTTTCGTTTTTTTTTTCCTTTGGCCATAAATACGTAATTGTGTTTGTATTTGCTGTCGACTTTAGCAGAGTTTTTTCTTTTTTTTTTTTTGTGCCGCAGCTCGATTTAACACATTTAACGCGTCCCCTGATGGTTACAAAATTCTTCTTATTGAGTTATTTCCTTTTTTCGTCTTCTAAACCGAACAGGTGTTGACATGTGCCTGGAAAGAAATCGCTTCCCCGCGTGTGCCATTCGCTTCCGGCAAGTCATAATTATAATGCCTCCTGCGTAGGCATACAAATTTATATGAAGTGGCTGTGACAGGTCACACCGGCGGGTCGAGCAAACGATTAATCACACCAACCAACCAACCACCCAACCACTCACCCATCCACTCAGCCACTGCATTGAGCACTTAATGAGACACCCGCTCTGTCCCTTATCAAATGGCACACTCTCGGCAAGGGTCTCTGTCTCTCCTCTCTGTCTTGAGATTTGAGAGCGATTCACTTTTTTGTCTTTGCCTACTTAGCTGCGTCTTTTCCTGCCACTTGTACGCTGCGATTTAGCTCGTCCTACATTCACGCGTTCAACGAACGGGCTCGTGTCAGGATTGCACTATTGGCAGCTCAATGGCAGGAGGCAGGCTTCCAGTTACCAGCATATCAAGCACGCACATTCTCGGCACCATAAATTGTTGAAATTTGATTTGATTAAAATGTGTTTTATCGTTTTAAATTAATTATGGCTTGCGGTTGCAATGCGATGGCTAAATTCTGACACATGCAAGAGCTTAACATTAATTTATGGGCTTTAAAAGGCACCTGCTGCCCTAGCAGCAGTAAATACTCGATAGGGTCAACACATAAATGGGGTTATTTTGTTGAAAGATCTAAAGCCGAGTATTAAGTGGCATTTACTTAAAGGAACTCAGCAACTCAGGTCTTGTCCAGGGGTCGTCAAAACACACATGCTTATTTTCGGGTATATTTGATCAGCATCAACAGCCGAGTCGATTTAGCCTTGTCCGTCTGTCCGTCCGTCCGTCCCTCTGTATGAACACCTAGATCTCAGAGATGGTAAGAGTAAGTTTACTTATGCAAATTTTTTTTACATAATTTTTTAAATTTTGCCACGCGCCCTCCGTTTACTATGATTTTTTTTTATATTTTTATTTTTAGGCCCCCCCCGCCCGCAATTTGGAAAAAGACTATTTTTAAAGTTTAGAGGGATAGTTAGTAATTAGCAAAATGAATCGATTTGCCGAAGGAATGATAAAGATCGGATAAGCGGTTCTCAAGTTATAAGAAAATTGAACCAAGCCACTCCCGCTACCACCCTAAAAATATGTTGCATACTTTTGGATGGTCACACTAAGAGTACGCGGGAACACTGTTAAGCAGTAGCGGATCCAGAGGGGGCTATAGGGGCTGAAGCCCCCCCTCAGAGCCCAAATAAATTAATTCACCAAATATATGGAAAGAGCCGTTTTAGTAATCAAGGATTTCAGAAAAAGTTCAATTATTTAGATTGTTCCAAAAATCATTAAAAACCGATCGTTGAAAATCGAATTGAACATTCTAATTAATTTTGATTAGACGCCATTCTAGACGTGGCAGCAGTTTGAGTGAAGTTTGAGAAGCAACATGCTTGTACACATTCGCTGAGTTGCTGCTTACATTAGGGTTCACCAAGAAGAGAGCCCAAAAAGTGACTTTCTAACACACAGTGAAGAGTGACTTTGGCAAGCATTCGGTGTAAATTGCGCAGTGTGTTACATTAATTAAATTTGGTTGAAATAAGAAGTGTCTTATAATGTGGCCACAGGATCAACAAATGTAATGAAACCTCGTTAAACTTGCAAAACTGACGTGCGGGGAAAAACGAACAAAAAATTCAAACTCAGCGACCAAAAATACATATTAAAATTTTTCTATCTTGACAGTTGCGAAAATTTGCTAACATTTTATTGTAAACCTGTGTTATTTAATGTTGAAAAATAATAAAGCTGGCTACTCCCTTGCATGACGACGAGATTTGGCTTGGCAAAACATGTCAACTATTTCGTAAATTGAAGTTAAAATATCTCTGTGAACGGTTTCCAGAACTAACCCGCTGAGTCTGTCCTCAAGCATATCGCGACGAAGATAAGTTTTCAATCTTTTCAGCAGAGAAAAAGTCCGTTCAGCTGTTGATGAGGTGACAGGGATCGTAGAAAACAATTGCAATAATCAGGCCTGTTCTCAATTCCACTTCGGTTTTCGTATAAACGTTTGTATTGCCCATTTTTCTCTTACAAATTTGAATAGAATGTGTAAAGGAAATTTGTGGTTACTAGATCAAGGCTTCATTTTTCTACGAACTGAACACACTTGGCATTAAGCTGTCGATTTCAACTGCTTGAGCAATTCCACTTTTACTGGAAGCGGATCTAGTAACCGTATATATAAGTGCCACTTTCCATACAATCTTATTAACATAGAGTTCAAAGTACAAGGGTTTATACGAAAACCGAAGTGGAATTGAGAACAGGCCTGTATATTGCAACGTTCGGGAGGAAATGATTGAATTTCTTTGATTTTATGAGCTGTAGGGCCTCGAGTGCAGTCTAGGCTTTTTTAACTCTGAGTTCTCACAACTCCTTTTCCACATATTAAATTCATTTGTCAGCTCGGTTTCGGTGCAATTATTCAAGTCCCCCACATAAATTTTTGCAGCTTCTACAATTTTTTGAACTGTGTGCTTGGTGCGATGTGCTGATGTCAAACCCTCTAGAGCCAGAATATAAAGAAATTTTCGATTAAATCTCACACAAAAAAAATAAATCATGAAATCCACAAAAGTTTTTCAATCGCACTCATGAGTTGTGCAGCCTTTGATGAGGTCTCGCTGTCTCCATATTTCCCAAGCTTTTCTGATGCTCCAATATTGTAAAGCAGAGTTCCCCACATAGCCCCGTGGGACCGAACACATAGAAATTTTTATACTTTAATATTATAATGTAGTTATTTATGGATAAGTCCGATTTCTGTCCAAGTTTAAATATTTCTGAAAAATTTTCTGATAACATCAAAAATCTGAAAGAACTATTAGTTAGTCCCTTGTCTCGTCTTATTTAACGTACTTTCAGTTTTTCGATATCATAGCGCTTTCAAAATTTATAGCTCGAAAAATATTAAATTTTTACTTTTACTACTACTTTTAATATCAGATGGCAATTTTTCAGAATTATTTAGTTTGGGAAAAAAACCGATATTTTTAAAAATAACATTTTCCATATTAAAATCCAAAAATTTTTCTTCTGAGCAAAATAAAAACTCGTGTTTAGTTTTAATGTAACGTCATTCAATGCAGCTTACACTAAAACAAATCTGGTTGGAATAGGACCCTCAATATGGCCCAACAAATGTAAAAATCCTCTCTAAAGACACTTTTAGACACATATCTCGTAAGCCTGACTTGCTGGGGGAAATCGGACAATTTATTTGAATTCAGCGACAAAAAATAGATATAGAAAGCCTCATATCTTCTCTGTTGCAAAAGTTGTCCTTTTTTGTAAGCTTGTGTAATTAGTTCAAGATGCATTTGATATAAAAAAAGAACCAAACTTAAAATTAATGGCGGGAAACTTAGGTTATAAGCGGAAAAGTGAATTTTTGGGTCAAAATATCGCACCAGTCGTCATGCAACATTGGAAGGGGCTGTCGAGGATTGTTGACTTTAAGTATTATTTACATGTATGAGATTTGGCTACAATACGATACCAGAAGAAGACTTAAATTAAACAAATAAAACAGTTTTCGTTGTAAAATATTTATCTTGAGCGCGTTTAGCCCCCCCCTTATCCAATTCCTAGATCCGCCACTGCTGTTAAGCATATTTTCTTGAGTAACGGGTATATCGGAGTCGGTTAGAGCCGACTTTAACTTACGCTCTCGTTATACACTTGAAAAGTGTATTATAATTTTCCAAGTTTGCAACGCATAAGAAGGAATCATCTCCGACCACATAAAAGTATATATATTCTTGATCAGCATGACGAGCTGAGTCGATTAAGCTTTGTCCGTCCGTCTGTCCGTCTGTCCGTCCGTCCGTCTGTCCGTCTGTCTGTTTCTACGCGAACTAGTCCCTCAGTTTTGGAGCTATCGATCTGAAACTTTGCACAGAGTCTTCTTTTTACTGCACGCTGCTAATATGTCGGAACCGACCGGATCGGATGACTACTTCTTGTAGCTGCCATACAAATGTTCGTTCGGAAAATGGTTTTAGTAAGAAAAACTGTTTGTTCTCAATATTACTGCTCTCAAACACGGTCATGGGTAATATGTAATGTTTTTAAGCTGATCTGCGAAGTTTGGTCGAAGTCGCTAACCCTTGAGACAAGCTATTTCAAGTGTATGAAAACTTCGGTACAGACGAAGTTAGCTTTGCCTTTCTCGTTTTTATTTAAAATTAATAAAAATAGACAATAATAATATATATAATAAAAGTTACACTAAAAATGATGTTAACCAACATGGACATCAAACAAAGTTCGTCTGCCGTGCGCTTGGCTCCTTACCTCACACTGAATACTACACCTGGCTGCCCGGGTCTTCCCCAGATACCAGATCGTTCATCTGTGTTTGGTAAGGGTAGCTCATTGCACGCATATAAGACTAATTTCATACTTCTAAAATTCCTGTCGATACTTTAATGCTAGTTTAATGAAGGTCACCAGGTCTGCCCAGTGCTTATTCTCCTATCATCAGACTTCTTATTATATCGGCAAGTGCTAGCAGGGGTTTCCTAAAGCATAGCAATCTATGCTCCTTTAAAATTGGGCAATGGGAAGGAGACTGATCCCGCGGTAGTTGGCGCAAACTGCAGGGTCTCCTTTTTTTAAAGATTGGGCCTTAGAAACTTCAATCGTCGAGCATGCTTTCGTCAACCCATATACGGCAAAGAAGTTGGTGCATGCACCTTACCAATTCTTCCCCTTCAGCCTTGAACAATTCAGCGGGCAGCTCATCAGCGCCTGGTGATTTATTGTTCTTTAGTCTTTGTATGGCTAAGCAGACTTCCTGTTGGGTCGGCGGGTCTATCTCTATGTTGTCGATTGGTGGCATCGCTACTTCTCTAGAGGCGGCATCATGTTCGTCATCGCCTCCCAGTAGGTTAGAGAAGTAGCTTCTACATTTGTTAAGCGCCACTTGCGGATCGGTGACCAGATTCCCGTGCTCGTCTTTACATTGTGCGACTCTGGGCTTAAAACCTTCTGTTAATTCCTTTCGAGTCTCACTCATGCCGAATAACATCTCGACTTTCTCGCACATGCGCCTTTCCTGCTCGATCTTTTTTCTTCGCTTCTCCTCTTTCCTTTTCTCCCGGTATCGCTCCTTAAAAGCCCGCGTTGCTCCCGATTGAAGAGTTCTCCTGTAGGCAGCGTTTTCTCTGCAGTAGAGCAGCGGCACTCCTCACCGTACCAAGACCGCTTTCAAAGGGGCTCGGAGTAACCGAGTATCTTTTTGGCAGGCGTACTCTTGGAGTGTGATATACGATTCCACTGTTCGCATATATCGGAAGAAGATGGGGAGGTTTCCCTGAGCAATTGGGCGAGTTTAGCTTTGTAGGCTTCAGAGGTCCCCTGTGATTGCAGCTTCTCGACGTTTAGCTTGTGACGTGTGCCAGAGCGTGAGGCATGTGCCACACTGAGCCTTGTGCGGACCTTGGCTGCAACCAGGCAGTGATCCCAGTCTATGTTGGCTTCTCGAATTGCACGCACGTCTAGTACACTCGATGAGTGTACCGTCGATCCTTCGTACAATCTGATTTCGTGTTCGTTGATCTGGGGACTTCCAGGTCGCCTTATGGATGTCGAGTTGTTCAAATCAGGTACTACTTATGACCCTGTTCCGGCCTGCAGCAAAGTCTATTAACCTCTCTCCGTTACCGGAGGTTGTTTCATGAAGGTCCGACTGTCAACCAAAGACTTCTTCTCCCCCGATTTTCGCGTTAAAATCGCCTAGCACGATCTTTATGTCGTGATCGGGGCAGCTGACTCGTATAGTTGTTCCAGGCGCTCATATAATTCGTCTTTTGTCGAGGTGTCCCCTTGTCTTCTGTTGGCGCATGTGCACAGATAAGACTCATATTGAAATATTTTGCTCTTAAGTCTGAGGCGCGGCGAAGCGTTCTCGCTCGTCAACTGGTGTAAAGCTGATGACACAAGTGGCGTAGTCTATCAGCTCACTGCGAGGCCGGCACCCAAACCCGACGCACTTACCCTATATATTATACCCTGTAGGGAAGGGCGGGTCGCTGCTCACGTTAGCCAGCAGCGTTGCGGATGCATTGCTCTGTTTCCGGTGGTCACCACGAGGAGGTGTGAGTCGACTTGAGACGCTGTAAACCAGGATCACGCTGGGTTCGCCAAGTTGAAGCGATCAGCAGCTTTACCTGACCACACACGCCCCCATTAGGTCCAGAAGATCTATGACTAGAAGTTCTGAACCACCACTTCTCCAAACCGGTCTCAAGGAATAGGGCATAGCTTGGTGTATTAGCTGGCAAATATAGAACTTTTTTTAAACAGAGAAGTTGGGTCCTATCGACTTCTGTAAAGTGTCATCCTCCTCAGATTTCTGCTCCATATTCTTGGGTTGTACGGCTTACTGCATTAAATAGTTTCCATTTTGCATTTATGTGTATCTTTCTTTTTCCCAGGAAGTTATTCCAGGTCAAGTTGATACTAGTTTTAGCCTCAATACTCCTTCTAAGCACATGCTTTGTAAATGACACGGTCGGCGTGAAAAGGTTTCCTAGGTACCTAAATTCAGATGAAATTTGTACTACTTCTCTCCTGTAGGTCCATCTTTCAGACGCCGATAGTCTGCCTCCTTTCCTGAATACCATAATTTCAGACTTATTCAAGTTCACCTCCATTCCCCATTTACTGCAATACGTTTCTAGCCGGTTTATCATGGTTTGGAGTACTTGGGTCTCATCAGCCAGCATTACAATGTCGTCTGCATACATTAATAAGCGAATATTAAGGTCTCCTACAGATAGTCCGCCTCCCAGCGCATCATGCAAGTCGTCTAGGTAGAGTGTAACGATTTCGGTATCAAAATAATTGGATAAAGCTCCTCCTGTCCATATTGCTGCTTCCGTTTGGTCATAAATCCTTTCCAGTAAATTAATAAATTTTGATGACACTCCCATAGAACGCAGTTTGTACCAGAGCAGTCTTCTTGGCACCTTATCGAAAGCCGCTTTAAAATCCCACAAAAAAGCATTTACCTCATTCTTTTCTTGCAGCTTTAGATGAACAATCCCCGCAAAGGTTGTACACGTTGTCCACCGTAGAGTAGCCTCTCCTGAAACCTGCTTGATATTCGCTCATTTTATTTTGGAGCTCAACCTATTTAGCCAACCTATAATTAAGGATGCTCATTAAAATTTTAATGTTGCAGTTTAAAAATGAAATTCCTCGATAATTCTCTGGCTGGCTTATATCACCCTTTTTTATATATAGGAAAAGTATGTTCGTTGAGCAGCACTTCTCGACTTCTTCTGCATTGACCATTTTATTGTAGACTTTTGCTAGCGCCACAAGAAACTCTCCTCACCCGGCGCTTTGTTGGCCTTTGCCTTTCCAAGCGCATCTTTGACTTCATCGTAGGTAATTTCTGCGTCTAAAAGCTCATCTTGGATAAGGTTTCTAGCGTAATGTAAATGGCATCCCTGCCGGCTGGGATTGAGGAGGTTTTTAAAATATTTTTCAAACTCAGTTCCCCTTATCTCTCGTGCAATGCTCCACCAATCCTTGCTATTATTAACTCTCTCAAGCTTTGTCTCCAGCTGTTGGTAATAACTAGCCTTTTAAACACCACATGTCCGCTTATACGCTTTATTGGCCTCTAAATACTGCTTTCGAAGAACATCTCCATTCGTTGTTTCGCTCTTTCTAAATGCATTTAAAAGTGCCAGGGATTTGTCTCTAAGGTTCCTACATTGTCGATCAAACCATTTGCATATGGGTTCCGTTTGTTTTGGATTTGTTGCTTGTTTTCCGGCTGCATCATGAATAATTTCCTGCAGACTAGACAAAGAAAGCTGCTGACCACTTGCCTCTTTCGCATCCAAATTCGTCACAATTCTTGCTCTGAAATCCATTTCAATTTTGGCAACAAGTTAAGAGTTTGCGCATCCTCAGGACTTAATACGTTAAGCATATTGGCAGATGATCAGACCATGTCTTGCTTTCCACAAGAAAGTCTTGTACACACGGAAGAAGTTCGTGACTTATTGCTGCGATATCATTGGTTAAGTTGCCGACTGCGTTCATAAAAGTATAACTTCCCTCTCTGTCTCCTTTTGTTAGGCCATTCAAAATAATAAGTCCATTATCGTTGCAGAGTTCAAAGAAACGTAACCCCTTGGCGTTCACTACAGTGTCCTTGGAAATTCTGCCAGCCGTATAGGCTATGCAAGAAGTACTATCCATTGTCACTTCTTCTTGTCGCTCAATGTTATATTATTTTTATATCAATCAAAAGCCCATATGACGCACTTGCAATTGCCCTGTTCGAAAATATTAAAGTGAAGTATTCGAGCATAACAAAATAATATTTTTAAGATCAAATTGATATTTTTTACACACATTAAAGTTGTCGTTTTATTATTCACGGCCAACTTACTCAACTTTTTATCCATATAGCCTTCAAAGCAGAAAAGTTGTAATCAATTTGGCGCTTCATCACAGACTTAAACACAAAGGATTTTGAGAAAAGTTGTTTCTTACTTTGTCCATTAACGTGAGACTTTAACTGAACTTGTTATCAATAATAACCAAGCTCCAGGTTCTACAATACCAAAGGATATCCTTGAAAGTGTTTTTGGTTTTTATTTTGGCGCCCAACGTGGGGTTACAATACCGCGTCCAACAAGTTTCAACTATTTGGCACCCAAAGTGAGACCTAAACTTCAGTTTTACATCAGGGGTTTCCTTTGGTTTAAATATTTATGCCACTTTTTTTTTTTTTTTTTGGCGCTCAACGTGGGGCTAACTCTGACACACATATTTCTGATGTTCGTTAGTTGGCATTGTGGCATTTAGTTTTCAACTGTCCAACTTTACTTGAATGGAATATAAATACATAAATGGCTGAAAGTGGCCCAGGACTTTGTTTTCAAATTTGCATAATGGAAACTTTTGTGTTGGCTTTTTGGTTTTTGGCTTTATTTAAAATGGGTCCAGGTTGTGTCGCCATAATTAAATAAGTTTTCCATCTATCGAAATGGAGCAACTACTTCGAAATAGGATTATGGAAGCCAGAAGAAATATGATTGATGTAGACTAAGTACAATCGAAGCTTGGGGTGGCGGCCAATGCAGTTGGGTTGGTGGGGTGGCGGCTGCTGCTGTTGAATATTTCAGAAATGCTTTGGGGAGCAACAATGCGAAGCCACAAAATGTAGCGATAAAATAAAAGTGCGCGCTACAAGAACCACAATAACAAAAACGATTCTCATGACTGTTATTTCGCTTCTTTCTTTTTTTTTTTTTATTTACAAGCTATGGAAATTCCGTTTAAGTTCTTGCACACACACACTTACACACATGTGAGTAAGTATATATGTACGCACATAAAGCAAACAAAACAAAACAAAAGACAAAATTGATTTATGTATGCTAGAGCCCAGTATTTGAACACATTTGTGTGTGCACACACGAGTGCGAGTACGAGTATGTGTGTGTGTGTGGAAAATAGCAAACAGTAGGGCATTTTGCGCAAATTATTGATTACCAAATAACAAAAAATATATATACATATATATGAAAACCCCAACCCGCAGATGGGCGGCAAATTAATAACAATGTACGTGCAGCTGCAGGTATGTTTCATTATGAGTGTGTGTGTGTGTGGATGTACCTGTTGGAAATCAGAGATTTGGACACAGGTAAACAATTTTTACCCAAAATGCTTTCAGCTAAAAGTTTACATTGCATAGAAAACATTTTATGCCATTTTTTTGTTGTTGCTATTTTAACAAATGCAAAAATCAGGATTTTTCATTAAAGACTATTTTAGCTTGAAATAACACAATTGGGGAAAATAAATTCATTGGATGTTCGCTTGAGTGGAAACAAAAATAATTAACATTTTAATAAGTAGGTTAAATAAAAAGCAAACAGAAAAATAACGATGAGAATTTCAGTGTGGAGAAACAGGAAATGGATAGTTCAATAAGTATTTGTCTTAGCCCTGAGCATGCAAAAATAGATTTTCGCTTTGAACAATGTTAGTTGAGTGATTCCCAAAGCTCACCAAAAGATGGCGTCACATTCGCATGGTCTGTAGTTATACGTGTAACTTATTAGCATTGGCCGAGTGTGGCCCACCGGTTGGTGAGCTGGACTGCTGGGCGGGAGGTCGTGGGTTCGAATCCGCCTCGGAAAATCTAATAAAAAATTTTTTTTTCTTTATTTAGAAAATAGCTTTTACGCATCCGGTCACCTTCACCAGCTATTGGCGCCAGCGGTTATTGTTTTTAAAATAAAAATTGTGAAATAAAAGTAATGTGTTGATTTTCATCAAAAAATTAAAATTAACTCTTATTTTTCGATCAAAATAAAAAAATATTGATAAAAATATAACAGGGACCGTTAGGCTGGGATGACACTTGCTTGTTTGATCAATTTCTAGTACAAATTTTGCTCTTATGGGAATTTCAATGGGTGAGAGCGAGATGGACGAGAATTTGTTGAATGCGCCGAGTTTTAAACTAGCTTCACATAAATTTACTTAATGCATCTGGCAATTAAACTTTTTGTTTATTTTAATGATAAAAATTCAGTTTTTGTTTATGAATTTATTATTTTTCTAAAAAAACAAATAAATTTTTCCCTCGAAATAGGCTGCGCTTCTTTTGTGAACATTTGGGCAGCCAAACCATGACGGACATGGTTAAATAAATTTGTGATTCCTGGGATACCCATTCTAAGATGGACCTAGGTCTCTGCACGTAGAATACCTGCCTGACTGTCAACGTCCCTTCACCCCCACCCACATCCACCAAACTCCTTTTCAACACAAAGGTTAATTGATCACGGAATCGGCCGAGCAGCCCATTTATTCTAACCTAACCATCCTGTTTCACCCAATTAACAAAAAAATATTACTATTTTCTTTATATCTTTAAAAATGCTCCTTGAATTGAGTCAGATGTCAACAACAGCCAGTGTGACTTCTGTATTATTGGCCAAATACCAGAAAATTCTTCAATTCTTGGGTAGAAATACTAGATTCTCAACTAAATGGGGCCACACTGGACATTTTTAATTGGTATTATGCATTTTTTGTTTTCCCCAGGTCTACGCCTTTCGCCTTGTTCGTAATATTCGCCCGACAATATTGCCTTTTAAAAATAGAAATAGCGCAAGTGTCATTCCAGCCTTATCATTATAAGTGCTATTTTTAAAATCCCAACTTAATGCTTATTTATTAATTTTTACTATTTTGCTCATTTCACAATGATTATTTTTTGAGTGTTACTAAACAACTCGGGTTTTAATGATTATTGAGTGAAAAATAATAGGGGAGAGTGGGGGTTGTGATCATAGTTTTGTTTTCGAACATAACTTCGCCAAAAATCAATATTTTTCGTTCTGTAAATTTTGTATTTTAAGTAAAACATGCACAAAACTTTCCTCATCACTAGTTTTAATTTCAAATTGAAAAAAGTGATTTTTGACATTTCGAAAATTTGTGGGGGGTTGTGGGCCACCCAGGGCGTGGCCAAAATTTGAAACAAACTTGATCTGCGTGCAGATAAAAGAAGCATTTGTCCCATACATGTCAAACCTCTATCTCTTACCATCTCTGAGATCTAGGTGTTCATACAGACAGACGGACGGACGGACGGACGAAGAAATGATAAAAATCGGATGAACGGTTCAGAAGTTATGAGCAAAAAAGCGAACCAAGCCCCCCCGCCACCACCCCACCCACCCTAAAAAAATGTTGCATAGTTTTCGGATGGTCACCCTAAGGAACGCAGGAGCACTATTAAACATGTTTTTTCATGACTAACGGGTTTATCAAAGTCGGTTAGAGCCGACTTTAACTTACGCTCTCGTTGTCAATTGTACAGGGTATATTGAAGTCGGGCTACTCGACTGCAACGGTCTTACTTGTTACTCTACGAGTAACGGGTATAAAAATGAACAATTTTTCTCATATTCTGAATTAAGAAATTTCAATGAAGAGTGAAAATTGATTGACGGCATCAGGCTTGTTTTATTTTATAAAGCTTTGAAGCTGAGTTGATTAAGCTCGTTTCATTTATGTTTTCCATATAAACATAGAAAAATTTATTCAGGCTTGAGTGAGAGAACGTATGAAATGACGCGCCCGCACATTCAGCCGTTGTACACTTTTACAGATTCACATCTGGAGGGCTACTTATGCCTGGTTGAGCTGACAAGAGAGAGTGATCAAAAAGAGAGTCCACTCGCTCTTGTATATCTCTCTGTTGAAAACTGGTTTTGTTGTTGTTTAAAGCAAATATTATCCGATTGAGAACAACTTTACACATTCCAGGAACATTTGAAATATTTGTTCTCAAAAATTTTTAGACCATCTTGTTCTTATTTTAAGTTGAAGGCAATTTATTTTCTGAATAGCTTTTTCCCTCTGTTTACTTAAAATTTCTCGAAACGGTCTTTAAGTATTTCGGGGTTGAAAACTTGTACTTGTCGAACTATTGACACAGTTTGTACTTGATTCAAGTACAAAGTTCTTGGGTATTTTCTGATATGTGTACAATTGGACCCAAATTAAATGTATTTTGTTGACTTTCTTAAAAAGTAAGCTTAATCTATCGGGCATTTTATAGTTACATTTTCACTCACGCATTTTGTGCAGGACCCTCAGAGGGTGTGTTTGTTTCTGCTTAACTGCAGAAACGTGATTTTGACAGCTTGTATCCCCTCGATGAACATTTAGAACTTGCTCCGACTACCAATATCACAGCTAATTAAGCCGCCAATTGTACAGAAGCAAACACAATTTGCAATTGAGCAAACTAAACAAACTCATTTCAGTCTCTGGCACAGCGTGGATAATTGAAAACAAGTTCAACTTGCAAAAGCCCAAATAAAGCGCTTCAATAAATGCGAAAACGATATCATGGCCAGCGACACAAAAAAAAAAATTTCGTAAATTGTGCATTAACAAACAGAAAAAGTTATTGTGGTTAATTGAAATGTGGCAAACGACCTTCAAAAGCCTTCCTTCTGCTAGCAATTTCTCAGTATTTTGCAATCCCAGAAATTGCATCGCCGCTGCACATAAATTTGCCCACTCTGGCACTCTGGAAAAGGTGAAACTTGTTTTCTATGGCCATAGCCAACTTCAATTGGTCATTGGCTTAAGTCCGTTGGCATCGAAGAAGCAGCAGCAGAGCACCAGCTGGTGGTGAGTGAGCTGAGCTGAGCTCGTAAAGCGACTAGCCTCGAAAGTGCAAGTTGAACTATGCAAGCGAAGGCAATCGATTTAACTCGCACAACAAGTGCGGCCAGCAGAAATATTATTGAAAACCAGTTTGCAGTTTCATTTGTTGCACATGCATTTTGTCTTATTTACAATGTCCTAAGTGGCATCCACGGCGGATTTCATTTTGAGATATGCGCTAAAAATGCACTTTAATAATGGAAAGCTTATGGGGGGCGGGGTTGTGGATCATATGAGCATGGACTAAGCGGCTATTGAAGCTAGGACCAAGACCTGTTATGAGTTGAGTCTCTTTGGATTTCAGAGATTGAGAGTACAAAGCATTAGATAGTAAAAGATGGACGAGACAGACAGAAAGAAAATCGCATTAGAGACTTTGTAAATAGTTAACCGTGTGTAAATAGTTAAGCCCATATTTATAATTTAAAGTCAGGGACTTGAATATTTCTAATACGAGGTTGCTAAAAGTGAAGCAATTGATTTGCAATTTCCCTACAATCTCCCGATTTCTAGACCAAGCTCTTTCCGTTCAACTGCGAATCAAGAACAATCAAATAGTACATGTTTAGCGACTTCTTCGAGCCCGGAACAGTGTATTCAATAAGGATCCGTCTCTTGGTTCAACTTACACACAAAGGATTTAAAAGCGTCCCTGTCCCGTCAGTGTTTGCATGATGTAAAAGTCGATACCCACAGTCCTATGTTTGATATTATTCGTCCACTCCATTGACCGTTTTAAGTAATTTGTCATCTTGTTTTCCCTAAGCAAGATGTTGCTTGAAGGTTAGCCTGGCTTTTGACATCCAGTGTGGTAATTTGGCAGTATTTCTTAAGCCCACTTCACCAGCAGGTGCCTTTTATAGCTTCCTTCTACCGCAGTAATTTCGTTGGCAGTGCTTAGCTTCTTTATGAATTCTTATTGGCAATCCGTTCAAACACATTGACATTCATATTGTGCATTCTGGCACAGATTTTTGTCGCAGATTCCAATATAAAATTGCATTGTTGGTTTTTCTCTCAAAGGAAAAACAAAAATTCACTTATTGCGTGTATACCAGAGGTACGGCCAGCTTACGGCGGCGTAGACACCAATACAAATGAAGAGAAAATAAGTAAAACAACAACAACCACAAGAAATAGAAAGAGAAAGCCGATTATTGTATGTGTGTGTGCTCGTGGCTGTCTTGTGCACAAGAAATTATTCGCTGCCAACAACAAAATCTGTGATGAAGACCGACGCAAACATATTTGTTGTTGCTTTCGATTTTTTTTGAAAGAGAAAAGAGTGATCGTGAGCGCGTCTATACGCCAATATCGAAGCCGGCTGACTTGGGAGGAAGAGGCGAAAGGGGAACCTACCGCTACGATGGGATGAATTAGGTTTCCAACCTTTGTGTGAACAACTGGTGCCAGCTCGCATGGTGCAGTAGCGAATGGAGGGCATTTATT